>JAHNEJ010002567.1:0-221730 GCA_022559845.1 Amorphophallus konjac | reverse complement strand
TTCACTTATCTCTTAAGTCAATAAGTCAGTGTCTCTAAAATCTAATTAGAATCTTTTCTTTGGCACTCACACAGAGACCTGGACTAATTGCATAAAGTATATCTTCCTACATTGTCATTGATTATGGTTCAGGCCAAAAACACGTATGTCTTGATATCTGACCCAATCAACTTGAAATCTAGACTTCAAGACTCAATACAAGAAAAGTCCTTCTCTTTTGGTATTGTCTTCAATCATTCTATCTCTTTAACTCAAGGGCTTAACTGAACAAACATGTTCTGTTTTTGATCACTGAGAAACTGGGAGCTTCATCAATGAAATGAATATTTCTCCCAAGTCATGAGGTGTCAGATACTTAAAACAAATGAAAAAGTCATGACAGAGCAATGGTGGCTTGCTGGTGAGTAACTGGGGACTCTGGCCTCTAATCAAGGTGTCTCCTCATGTCAAAAGCCACAGTTACTAACTCTGTTCCTAAAAAAAAAGGGGGGGGAAGTAATGAGGAACTCACTCTGAGTAACTGGGGATTCAGGCCTCTGATCAAGGTGTTCCCTAATGTCAAAAGAAGTGATCTACCAACTTACTCATTGATCTTCTTGGAAATCATCTCCAACTAACATTCTTGCTGTTATGCAACTAATGGATTGCTTGTCCTCAATACCTTGAGAACACCTCTCTGATTTAGACTCTTACTGTCTTGTGGAATAGTTGAATGATCAGCTCCATTTGGCCATACTTGTCAACTCCTGCTCTACGTCATACACTATGTATGCTGATATACTCTTCATAATTCTATCTCTCCATTGAGTACTGAAGCTTAAAGAATCTTCTCTTGATGTTAGAACCTCACTTATTTTCTTAAGACCTATTCGTGACTTTCTGCACTAAGATCGTTACTGCACTTCTTCTTCATGTCTCCAGCATTGTTATGTCTTCTGCATTTCTTTTTGCTGATGTCAAAGGGGGAGAGAGGTTCTGCTATATCAATGATTTAATCAGTTGGTTGTGGTAGAGGTTCTGCTATATCAATGATTTAATCAGTTGGTTGTGGCTAGTCGCCTAGGGGAAGTTCCTGATTATGAGTTGTGGGGGAAATGAGAGTGAGTTAATGAGAGTGAGTTGTAGGGTTTGTCTAATTCATTTGTATGAGCATGCCTTGAAGTTAATCTGCTGTTGCAGCTGGCATTGATTTCATGTTAAATCTTGATAAACCTTGATATTGCCTGCTTCATAGTGTTGCCATCATCAAAAAGGGGGAGATTGTTGTGTCCCTATGATTTTGATGATGTCTCACACTATAAGTACATTTCTATGCATTATTATTCTTGAGCATTCTGCATATTGATAGCAACATGAATGATGATGTCTAGCATTGATGGCATTTGCTCTTTATATATGTGTGTTGCATTCTGTCAGATAACATGTCTCTGCATATATCATGTCTGGGTAGCAAAGTCTATACATTGGACTCTCGTGCAAGCCTATGCATTGTCTTAGGCTAAGTGTGTACAGCCGTGTCTTATGCTCCTAAGTCTATACATTGGTGTTGGTCATCAAAGTCTGTACATCGCTTTCAATCTTCAAGTCTATACACTGGCTTATTCTTCAAGTCTGTACATCCTCAGTTAAACTTGAAGTCTGCACATTGGTCTTCGATTTCAATGTCCATACATTGGACTGTTCATCAAAGTTTGTACATCAGACTGCTATAGTAAGTCTGTACAGTGAGTGATTCATTGGTGAAGTCTGTACACTCAACTGAACTTCAAGTCTAGACATTGCACTGTAGCATCATTGTCTTCGTGTTGCTTTCCCTCACCAACACGAAATGATTTCGTGTCGTCTGAGCATACAACACTCCGTGTTGATTTCCATGCTTGACAGGAAAACTCGTATGAGGTAATCCTTCGTGTTGTTTTATCCTTGTGGTCTCTGTCTTCGTGTCGTTTCTCTTTGTCGCTTTGTGACTTCACCTCGTGTCAATTCTTGTGTTTCATCTTCGTGTTGTTTTAGTGTCTATGTCTTCGTGTTGTGTTTTCGTCTTCGTGTTTTCACCTCGTGTAGGTTTCAGTTTTGGTCTTCGTGTTGTTTTACTCTTTAGACTTCGTGTCCTTCTCGCCTTGACCACACTCCGTGTCATTCCGTATCATGTCTTCGTGTCGGTCACTGTTGTTTCTGTGTCTTCGTGTCATTTTTGTTACATTAAGTGCAGAACATTGCAGCACCTCGTGTTGCTTTCTGTGCCACCTCGTGTCGTTTTTGTGTGAACCTCGTGTCGCTTCTCTCTGTCCTCTAGTCGCATCTCGTGTCATCTTCTATGTCTTGCTTGTTGTTGCAACCACTTCGTGTCGTTCTTCTTTTTACCTCGTGTTGTTTTCAACACGTGTCGGTTACTGTTTTGTCTCCATGTTGTTCTCGTGCCGTTCTCATTACTGGTTACTATATCATGATGTTTTACTTCATGATGTAGTCATCGTATGTACTTCGTGTCGTTCCTGTTTCACTTCGTGTCATTCTTGTTTCACTTCGTGTCGTTCTCCTCGTTGTGTCTGTTCTGTTACAGTGTACCTCGTGTCGTTCTTTTCCTATCTCGTGTACTGGTCACGTCGTGCTGTTATCATATACCTCATGCAGCTTTAGTTTTAGTGGCCATACTGCGTGTTAATGGTTCTTATCTTCTTACAGGTACGAGGAAGATTATTCCCTAATAAAGGGGGTGCACGTGATCCAAGACAAAAGGAACCAATCAATAAGGTCACGTGGCAGGAAGGTTCTGGATCGAGCGTGGGAGGCACACGCGTTTTGTGCCCTATCCACCTGCTGCCGCTATAAATAGAAACCTTCGTCCACCGATGAAGGTGATCAGAGCCAAGAAAGAAAAGGCAGTATTGCAGAGAGCTCGATCCACCAGTAAAGAGAAAGAAAAAGAGAGAGATAGCAGTGAAGAGAGAAAGAGAGTTTGCAGTATCGGGTTTCTGAAATTGCTTCCCAGGAAGCTACATTTGTATTAACTCTCAGTATCGAATGTTTTCTCGATCAGTCTTTAGTTCCTTTTCTGATTTTCTTTATGTGTTCTTCGTCTATTTCTGATCTGTTCCCCTCCGGTGTGTGGAGGAAGGGAGTCTATCTCCGGTTTCCCTCTGGGTTGCAGAGGAAGAGAGATCGCTGATCTCTGGTGTTGCTAGTGACGGGTTGTCATTAGCAGGTTCCCTCCGGTGTGTGGAGGAAGGGAGAGGCACTCTCCGGTTCTGTTCATGCTGGGTGCTAGAACAGGTTACAAGCTCTGTGGGTAGCAAAGCTTGGTTGAGGGATTTGTCTCCCTTGGGTTTTCAAGCTGTTTGGCAGCAAGTTGTTCGCAGACTGAGTCTGCTGTGCTCTAGCAGTGGCTAGTGGAATCCTCACTCTAGTTGGAGTGAGGGGTGGATGTAGATTGCGGACTGCAGTCGAACCACCTAAAAACCGGTTGTCTTCTCTGTGGTTTGCGATCTTTATCAGCGCTCTCTATCTGCTTGTCTCTTCGACTAGTTGTGTGTTCAGCTCTTATCATCATTTTCTTATTCGATCTTGATTGGTACCTGCATTTGCAATTCTTTGTGTGCTAGTTTAGAAGGGGCATAAGCGGTAGATTTATTTTCTCGCCTAAACTTTGCAAACTGGGAGTGATCTATTCATCCCCCCCCTTCTATATCACTCTCGCTGCGCTAACATTTGGTATCAGAGCAGGTTTACGCCATGTGGACGAACGGTCAAGGAAATGGTGGTGGTCCTAGAACCTTCATGGCCGAAGGTCAATCCATTAGTCGCCCTCCTTATTTCGATGGTAGTAACTATCTGTTTTGGAAGAACAGGATGGAAGTGTTCATCAGAGCTCAGAGTCATAAATTGTGGAGAGTAATCACGGTGGGGCCATATGAGCTGCCACCAAACGAGGATGCTTGGACAGATGATCATGTGAAGCTCTCGTCACTCAACTGGACGGCGCTGAACATAATCCAGTGTGCTGTTCATCCAGAGGAATATGCTCGAATATCTGCATACAGAACTGCCAAGCGAATGTGGGATGAGCTGCAATTAATTTATGAAGGTACAGCTCAAGTGAAAGCCTCGAAGGTAAATCTCTACACCTCCAAGTATGAAATGTTTAAGATGAATGCAGATGAGAATATAACCGAAATGTATGCCAGGTTATCCTTGATCACTAACACTCTTAAAGGGCTAGGGAAGGATCTTGCTGAGGCAGATATAGTCAGGAAAATCCTTAGATCTTTATCCCCGGCATGGCACACTAAGGCCATTGTGATTGAGGAGTCAAAAGATTTGACTGTCTTAACTGTGAATGAACTCATAGGATCCCTGATGACCTATGAGATGAACTTCCAAGGAGGTGGAGAAGGTAGTGAGAGGAAGGGCAAAAATGTAGCTCTAAGAGCTTCCCGCAACAAGGGTAGTAAAAGTGGGAGCAGCAGCAGTAGCCCCGAGTCTGAGTCGAGCTTGAAGGTCTTTCAGATCTCGACCAGGGGGAGCAGGCTATGCTCACTCGTCAGTTCAGAAAGTTTCTGAGGACGAAGGGGAAGACCTTCAGGAAGAAGAACCCACACTCTTTTAACAAGAAAGCTGAGTTTACCAATTACAGGGATAGAAATCCTAAGAAACTGACTTGTTTTAACTGTAACAAACAGGGACACATGAAAGGCGAATGCCCAGAACTCCAGAAGAAAGGTCCCTATCTTCAGAAGAAGTTCACAAAGGTGCAGAAGAAGAAAAAGCCACAGGCGATGGTCTGCACATGGAGCGAGGAAGAAGAAAATCCCGAAGACACTTCCTCGGAGGAATATGAAGAAGGAATTTGTCTTATGGCAAACAGTGAAGAGGAGGTAATAAACGTTTTTGAAAATTTCTCAATTGATGACTGGGAGGATGCTTATGGTGACTTGCTAGATAAATTTAATTCACTTAGCAAAGAGCACAGAGTTCTGAAAAGAAAATTTAACACAAATGTTGAAGAACAAACTCTGGTCTGTGAGGAAAATGCAAAGCTAAAAGAACAACTAGAAGAAATGACCTCACAAAGGAAAGAGAATGATAAGCTTAGGGGAGAAATCCAAGAAAGTAAAAAATAGCTCAATGAATTCAAAACTAAAATTGAAGAAAGCATGAGTGAAATCAGAATGAATTCAGAGAAATATGAAGCTGTGAAGAAAGTAAATGCTGAACTCCTAAAGAATTCAGAGTTTCTTCAAAAGGAGCTGGAAGACAAACAGAAAGTCTTAGAGAAGTTTGTCCAAGGAAAGACTAGCCTAGATGCTATACTAGGAACTAGGGTCAATTTCAATAAGGAAGGTCTAGGCTATGACCCAACCAACAAGAGACCCTTGCAATTCAAGACTATCACCTTCTGTCCAGAGAAGGGAAAAGAAAAGCTGGACACACCATCCAGCTCAAACAGCTCTAAGAAAACTCAAAGTCCTAAAGAGAACACAACAACCAGTACTGGACAACCATTCAAGATTGGAATGAACTTTATGAAGAATAACATTAAGTCCATTCACCAGAACACAAATGGTAGCTGGACCAAGAAAACAAATCAGAATAAAAGCTGGAATTATAACAATCAGATGGGTCCAAACAAGACCTACTGGAGGAACAACTTTCATGGTCAAAGATATACCAATCAACAAGCCTACAGGAAATTTCCTAGGAATAGGAAGACCGATGAAAGGAATAGAACTCATTTCTCCAGTTTAGCTGGATTGAACTTTAATAAACCTGAAAGGAGGGTGCCAGAGAAAACCATGCTGAAACAAATCTGGGTACCCAAACACTTGATCAGAGATTTAAACAATGTACTTGGACCCAACTCATCTTGGGTTCCAAATCACTCTGCTTGATATACTTGTGTAGGTCGGCCTGGCAGCTGAAGACAACAAGTGGTACCTCGACAGTGGCTGCTCCAGGCATATGACAGGAGACCGATCCAAGTTCAGTAAGATAGAGATGAAGCCAGGAGGTCTGGTCAAGTTTGGAGGAAAGAACAAAGGTAAAATAATTGGAGTTGGCACAGTAGGTAAGTCTTCCACAAACTCCATTGAAAAAGTCTTACTTGTGGAAGGGCTACAACATAATCTGATCAGCATCAGTCAGTTATGTGACAAGGGTCACAAGGTTGTTTTTGATGATACTTCATGCAAAATCTTTGAAATAAATTCTGATGAGGTTAAATTTGTAGCCAACCGGATTAATAATGTCTACATTGTAGACTTAAATGAGAAATCTGACTCTACTATTTGTTTGTCTGCTAACTCTGAAATTGATGCTTTTGAATGGCATAGACGTCTAGGTCATGCTAGCTTTTCTACTTTAAATAAACTGGTCAAACTTGATTTAGTTAAAGGCATGCCTAAAATTAAATTTAATTCCATTTCAAAATCATGTGATGCCTGTGCTCTAGGCAAACAGACCAGAAACTCTTTCAAATTAAGATCTGAGCCATTGTCTTCTAGACCAATGGAACTTCTTCATATGGATCTCTTCGGTCCAACCAGAACTCAGAGTCTTAATGGTAACAGGTTTGGCTATGTCATCATAGATGACTTCTCCAGATACTCATGGATATTTTTCTTAGCAAATAAGAGTGATGCATTTCAAAAGTTTAATCTATTTTTCAATAAGGTCAAACAAGAAGGAAAGTTCAAGGTTAGTTCTATTCAATCTGATCATGGAGGTGAGTTTGAAAATTCCATGTTTACTGAACTTTGTGACAAAGAAGGACTAACTCACAGGTTTTCCTCTCCCAGGACACCTGAACAGAATGGGATCGTGGAGAGAAGAAATAGAACAGTGGTGGAGATGGCCCGAACCATGTTGATTGAAAGTAAGTTACCTAGAAGGTTTTGGGCAGAAGCGGCCAATACAGCAACCTACATAATCAACAGGGCCATGGTAAGACCCATACACAAGAAAACACCCTATGAGCTTCTAAAAGGTAAGAAACCAAACTTGTTTCATTTCAGAATTTTTGGAGCAAAATGTTTTATTCATAACAATGATAAGAAAGATTTAGACAAGTTTGAAGCCAAGAGTTCACCTGGAATATTCTTGGGTTACTCAGAAGTGTCAAGGGCATATAGGGTATTTAATGTATCAGATCAGAAAGTGGAAGAATCTCCACACATTCTTTTTAGTGAAAAGAAAGATGTTTCTAATATTGAAAATCTTGACAGGGACTCCAATCATGGTGGAGATTTTCTGGAAAACCAACAAGAAGAAGAGAAGACTCAGCAGAATGGAGAAACAAATTCCCAAAATCAGGAAGGTCAAAGAGAAACAGGTGAGTCTTCAACAAACATCAGATTCCTTAAAGACCATCCGTTAGATAATGTCATAGGCAATCCTGAAGAACCTCTAAGGACTAGATCTCATTTTAGAAATGTGAATAATGACGACCTAATTGCTTTAGTCTCACAAATTGAACCCAAAACAGTAGAAGAGGCCTTAGCTGATCAAGGTTGGGTAAATGCTATGAGTGAGGAATTAGGTCAGTTTGAAAGGAATAATGTCTGGGAGCTTGTCCCAAGACCAGATGGTATTAATGTCATAGGAACCAAGTGGGTGTTCAAAAATAAGATAAATGAAGATGGAATCATCTCGAGGAACAAGGCCAGACTAGTAGCCAAAGGCTACTGTCAGGAATTCGGTGTAGACTTTGATGAATCTTATGCACCAGTTGCTAGGATGGAAGCCATAAGATTGTTGCTTGCCTTTGCATGCTCAAAGAACATTAAACTCCAACAAATGGATGTTAAAAGTGCCTTTTTAAATGGAGTTATTAAAGAAGAAGTCTTTGTTGAACAACCTCCTGGATTTCAATTTTCTCCTCAACCTAACCAAGTTTTCAGGTTAAACAAAGCCTTGTATGGTCTAAAGCAGGCTCCAAGAGCTTGGTATGAAAGATTATCTGAATTTCTGATCAGCAAGGGCTACAAAAGAGGTAAAGTTGATCAGACTTTATTCACCAAGGGCATGAGTAAAGATCTCATCATAGTTCAGGTATATGTAGATGACATTGTATTTGGATCAACTAGCCATGAACTATGTGATGAATTTTCTACCATGATGTCTGCTGAATTTGAGATGAGCTTGGTTGGTGAACTAAAATATTTTCTTGGATTGCAGGTACAGCAGCTAGAAGATGGGTGCTTCATCAACCAAACCAAATACACAATGGAATTGTTCAAAAGGTTTGGCATGGAAAACTTAAAGCACATTACTACACCCATGGGCACCAATACATCATTGGATGCAGATGAGACAGGTAAAGAAGTAAATGCCAAACTTTATAGAGGTATGATTGGATCACTTCTTTACTTAACAGCCTCTAGACCTGATATACAATTCAGTGTAGGAATGTGTGCAAGATATCAGTCTAGACCCACTGAACTACACTTAGCTGCAGTTAAAAGAATCTTCAGATATTTGTCAGCTAGTCACTCCCTTGGTTTATGGTTTCCTGCTTCTCGCACATTGAATCTAGTAGCATACACAGATGCTGACTATGCAGGCTGTAAACTAGACAGGAAAAGCACAAGTGGCCATTGTGAATTCTTGGGTGGGTGTTTAGTATCTTGGGGCTCCAAGAAACAACATTCTGTGGCCCTCTCCACTGCAGAAGCTGAATATGTGGCTGCAGGGAGTTGTGGAACACAAGTAATATGGATTAAACACCAACTTCAGGACTACCAAGTAGACCTGGGGTGCACACCTATTTACTGTGATAATACAAGTGCCATCAATCTTGCTAAAAATCCTGTTTTGCATTCTCGAACAAAACATATAGAGATAAGACATCATTTTATAAGAGATGAGGTGTCTAAGAATAACTTTGAACTAATTCATGTAGGAACAGATAATCAGATTGCTGATATTTTCACAAAACCTCTGGATAATGAAAAGTTCACTACATTAAGAAGAGAGTTAGGCTTATACAAAGTGTCTTAATTATGAAGCATGTTCCTGTTGTGAGGGGGAGGTTTGTCTATCTGTTGGTTAGCCTTCTTGCTTGCTGGTTTAAGGGGGAGTTCGGAATGCTCACTGGTTAGCTTTCAGGAATGCTCTAATTTGAGGGAAGCCTTGAGATTTTGCTGAAATGTTTTATTGAGGTATGCTATGTCTTAGGGGGAGCTAAGTTGTAATGTGAGAAGAGAAGTGCTTTGACAAATTCAAAAGGAGTGTCCAGATGTGTATCTCTGCTGGTTTTTCATGACTAATCTAGTGTAGTTCTCTCAGACAGTAGAGTGTCACTTATCTCTTAAGTCAATAAGTCAGTGTCTCTAAAATCCAATTAGAATCTTTTCTTTGGCACTCACACAGAGACCTGGACTAATTGCATAAAGTATATCTTCCTACATTGTCATTGATTATGGTTCAGGCCAAAAACACGTATGTCTTGATATCTGACCCAATCAACTTGAAATCTAGACTTCAAGACTCAATACAAGAAAAGTCCTTCTCTTTTGGTATTGTCTTCAATCATTCTATCTCTTTAACTCAAGGGCTTAACTGAACAAACATGTTCTGTTTTTGATCACTGAGAAACTGGGAGCTTCATCAATGAAATGAATATTTCTCCCAAGTCATGAGGTGTCAGATACTTAAAACAAATGAAAAGTCATGACAGAGCAATGGTGGCTTGCTGGTGAGTAACTGGGGACTCTGGCCTCTAATCAAGGTGTCTCCTCATGTCAAAAGCCACAGTTACTAACTCTGTTCCTTAAAAAAAAAGGGGGGGAAGTAATGAGGAACTCACTCTGAGTAACTGGGGATTCAGGCCTCTGATCAAGGTGTCTCCCTAATGTCAAAAGAAGTGATCTACCAACTTACTCATTGATCTTCTTGGAAATCATCTCCAACTAACATTCCTTGTTGTTATGCAACTAATGGATTGCTTGTCCTCAATACCTTGAGAACACCTCTCTGATTTAGACTCTTGCTGTCTTGTGGAATAGTTGAATGATCAGCTCCATTTGGCCATACTTGTCAACTCCTGCTCTACATCATACACTATGTATGCTGATATACTCTTCATAATTCTGTCTCTCCATTGTGTACTGAAGCTTAAAGAATCTTCTCTTGATGTTAGAACCTCACTTATTTTCTTAAGACCTATTCGTGACTTTCTGCACTAAGATCGTTACTGCACTTCTTCTTCATGTCTCCAGCATTGTTATGTCTTCTGCATTTCTTTTTGCTGATGTCAAAGGGGGAGAGAGGTTCTGCTATATCAATGATTTAATCAGTTGGTTGTGGCTAGTCGCCTAGGGAAGTTCCTGATTATGAGTTGTGGGGGAAATGAGAGTGAGTTAATGAGAGTGAGTTGTAGGGTTTGTCTAATTCATTTGCATGAGCATGCCTTGAAGTTAATCTGTTGTTGCAGCTGGCATTGATTTCATGTTAAATCTTGATAAACCTTGATATTGCCTGCTTCATAGTGTTGCCATCATCAAAAAGGGGGAGATTGTTGTGTCCCTATGATTTTGATGATGTCTCACACTATAAGTACATTTCTATGCATTATTATTCTTGAGCATTCTGCATATTGATAGCAACATGAATGATGATGTCTAGCATTGATGGCATTTGCTCTTTATATATGTGTGTTGCATTCTGTCAGATAACATGTCTCTGCATATATCATGTCTGGGTAGCAAAGTCTATACATTGGACTCTCGTGCAAGCCTATGCATTGTCTTAGGCTAAGTGTGTACAGCCGTGTCTTATGCTCCTAAGTCTATACATTGGTGTTGGTCATCAAAGTCTGTACATCGCTTTCAATCTTCAAGTCTATACACTGGCTTATTCTTCAAGTCTGTACATCCTCAGTTAAACTTGAAGTCTGCACACTAGTCTCACTGTCAAGTCTGCACATTGGTCTTCGATTTCAATGTCCATACATTGGACTGTTCATCAAAGTTTGTACATCAGACTGCTATAGTAAGTCTGTACAGTGAGTGATTCATTGGTGAAGTCTGTACACTCAACTGAACTTCAAGTCTAGACATTGCACTGTAGCATCATTGTCTTCGTGTTGCTTTCCCTCACCAACACGAAATGATTTCGTGTCGTCTGAGCATACAACACTCCGTGTTGATTTCCATGCTTGACAGGAAAACTCGTATGAGGTAATCCTTCGTGTTGTTTTATCCTTGTGGTCTCTGTCTTCGTGTCGTTTCTCTTTGTCGCTTTGTGTCTTCACCTCGTGTCAATTCTTGTGTTTCATCTTCGTGTTGTGTTTTCGTCTTCGTGTTTTTTCACCTCGTGTAGGTTTCAGTTTTCATCTTCGTGTTGTGTTTTCGTCTTCGTGTTGTTTTCACCTCGTGTAGGTTTCAGTTTTGGTCTTCGTGTTGTTTTACTCTTTAGACTTCGTGTCCTTCTCGCCTTGACCACACTCGTGTCATCTTCTCGTATCATGTCTTCGTGTCATTTTTGTTCCATTAAGTGCAGAACATTGCAGCACCTCGTGTTGCTTTCTGTGCCACCTCGTGTCGTTTCTGTGTGAACCTCGTGTCGCTTCTCTCTGTCCTCTAGTTGCATCTCGTGTCATCTTTTATGTCTTGCTTGTTGTTGCAACCACTTCGTGTCGTTCTTCTTTTTACCTCGTGTTGTTTTCAACTCGTGTCGGTTACTGTTTTGTCTCCATGTTGTTCTCGTGCCGTTCTCATTACTGGTTACTATATCATGATGTTTTACTTCGTGCTGTAGTCATCGTATGTACTCGTGTCGTTCTTGTTTCACTTCGTGTCGTTCTCCTCGTTGTGTCTGTTCTGTTACAGTGTACCTCGTGTCGTTCTTTTCCTATCTCGTGTACTGGTCACGTCGTGCTGTTATCATATACCTCATGCAGCTTTAGTTTTAGTGGCCATACTGCGTGTTAATGGTTCTTATCTTCTTACAGGTACGAGGAAGATTATTCCCTAATAAAGGGGGTGCACGTGATCCAAGACAAAAGGAACCAATCAAATAAGGTCACGTGGCAGGAAGGTTCTGGATCGAGCGTGGGAGGCACACGCGTTTTGTGCCCTATCCACCTGCTGCCGCTATAAATAGAAACCTTCGTCCACCGATGAAGGTGATCAGAGCCAAGAAAGAAAAGGCAGTATTGCAGAGAGCTCGATCCACCAGTAAAGAGAAAGAAAAAGAGAGAGATAGCAGTGAAGAGAGAAAGAGAGTTTGCAGTATCGGGTTTCTGAAATTGCTTCCCAGGAAGCTACATTTGTATTAACTCTCAGTATCGAATGTTTTCTCGATCAGTCTTTAGTTCCTTTTCTGATTTTCTTTATGTGTTCTTCGTCTATTTCTGATCTGTTCCCCTCCGGTGTGTGG
Source organism: Amorphophallus konjac (assembly GCA_022559845.1). Classification (NCBI taxonomy): domain Eukaryota; kingdom Viridiplantae; phylum Streptophyta; class Magnoliopsida; order Alismatales; family Araceae; genus Amorphophallus; species Amorphophallus konjac. The sequence continues at coordinate 209,355 of JAHNEJ010002567.1, read as the reverse complement.
AGGAAGGGAGTCTATCTCCGGTTTCCCTCTGGGTTGCAGAGGAAGAGAGATCGCTGATCTCTGGTGTTGCTAGTGACGGGTTGTCATTAGCAGGTTCCCTCCGGTGTGTGGAGGAAGGGAGAGGCACTCTCCGGTTCTGTTCATGCTGGGTGCTAGAACAGGTTACAAGCTCTGTGGGTAGCAAAGCTTGGTTGAGGGATTTGTCTCCCTTGGGTTTTCAAGCTGTTTGGCAGCAAGTTGTTCGCAGACTGAGTCTGCTGTGCTCTAGCAGTGGCTAGTGGAATCCTCACTCTAGTTGGAGTGAGGGGTGGATGTAGATTGCGGACTGCAGTCGAACCACCTAAAAACCGGTTGTCTTCTCTGTGGTTTGCGATCTTTATCAGCGCTCTCTATCTGCTTGTCTCTTCGACTAGTTGTGTGTTCAGCTCTTATCATCATTTTCTTATTCGATCTTGATTGGTACCTGCATTTGCAATTCTTTGTGTGCTAGTTTAGAAGGGGCATAAGCGGTAGATTTATTTTCTCGCCTAAACTTTGCAAACTGGGAGTGATCTATTCATCCCCCCCCTTCTATATCACTCTCGCTGCGCTAACAAGGGGAAGGAAGTCAGAATCTTCGCGATCTCCACCCGTTCGAGGTGTTTGAGTGTCATCTGTCAGATGCCAATCTGTACTTAGAAAAGGCGAAGCAAATTCCCCAAGCCGCCCAAGACAAGGGAACGAAGAAAGTGGAGTCTGGTAGTTGGTTTCCTCCGCCGCCCCCAGGTTATGTGGCTCCCCCACATGTACCATTCATTGCACAAGAGGGGGGGGGTATTTAAGGCAGCCCCTCTCCCCATCTACTCTACACAGGGGACGCCTTGCCTCGAAGACCTGCTGGAGGATGTCAGAGTCCCACCAGGGATCATCAAGCCCATTACAGAAATTGACTATCAAGCGGCCGAGCAGCTGAGAACTTTTGAAGTGCCTAATCTGGAGGGGCCATCCACTATCTTTTATGTTGCCGGGGAAAAGCCAGTCAGGAAGACGATGATTGTCGATTTCCTGACGAGTTGCATGACTCGCACGTCCCCATTGCGGGACTCCCCTACATGGCCGACCAGGCAGCCTAGAATGGTCAAAAAGCAAAAGATCCCCCCTATCAACCCTCCAGCCAGAAGGGAATGTTCGAAAGAATGTGGAACCCACCAAACCTGGATCGACAGTTGCTGCAAATCACCAAGCACCCCGGTCTGGGCTTTTCACTAGAAGATTATTACGAAACTGATGTGATATCAGTTTCGGCCTTGTCCGGCGACGACCCCGCAGAAGCTGCAGATTTGCGGGAAGCCCACCAAGAAGTATATCCCAGGCCTCCGGCTGAGGAGGCACAAGACGAAGAAGTGTTCCTTTGGAACCCTCTCCGCCGCCGCTGCACGGGGAAAACCTCCTCTCTCTCCGACAGGCTAGCCTCGCAAGAGCACACCGCCGAGGCACCCTCACTTCGGCCTGCTGGCGAAGCAAGAAGCAGAAGCATGGGTCATGCCCCAAATTCCCCTCGATATGACCCCGTCATGTACGCCTTGTACCATAGGCAGCAACGGGAGATCGAGATGTTAAAAGCACGGCTGGCTGAGTTGACCTCGCTAGTTGCCGACCTCATCCAGGGTTCTCTCTGCCCGTGGGGTGGCTACATGTCTCGACCCCGAGACACCAGTCCGATGTCCCGTCTGGTCAAGAAGGGAGACAAGAGACACGGCAAGCCCATTAACCGGGCGGCCAACCAGGCGAGGCCTGACACTCCAAGAGAAGCTGCAGAAGCCCTACTCTTTCCCAAGAGAGAAGACTCGGGGTATTTTTGACTGGGCCTGCCATTACGGCAAGGTCTCCCTCCAACGGTCCAAGAGGCCGCAGGACACCCGAAGAAGTGGGGACCCACTGTTTTGTCCCTACCACCAGATACTGGGCCACGCCATCGAAGACTGCTATGTATTCAAAGACATTGCTCAAAACCTCATTGACAGGGACGAGCTCAGAATGGGAGACTATGTGGTAGCCCCACCATGCCCCCACGTGGCAGACAGCCCCAGAAGAGGAGCCTATACACTATCCATCAAGTACCAGGCGCCTGAAGATGCGGCTGCCCCGGCCCCCACCGGAGCTGTCTATGATGAGTACACAGAAGACCCCGAGGTGGCCCCGTGCCTTTCTGCACCAGCGGACCCCACGGACCCGGCGGCTACGGTCTAGGAGGAATGCGTGACAAATGCAGCCTCCGCGCCCCTTCATGAGGAACAAGAAGAGGGGGATGGCGTCCTCGAGCCCGAAGACAATGAAGATCAAGACTTCGTCGATTTGTCGCCAGCCCCGCCGAAATTGAAAATGGCGGCCAGGCCACAGTCGACGAATTGATTGAGATCAACCTTGGCACAGAAGGTGACCCCAGGCCGACCTTTCTGAGTGCTCTATGCCCCCACAGGAGAGAGAGCAATACATAAAGTTGCTGCAAGAATTCGGGATTGCTTTGCCTGGAACTATAAAGAAATGCCTGGGCTCAGCCCCGAGGTGACTCAGCACATCTTGGCCATTGATCCCACGGTGGAACCAGTGAAGCAGTCTCCCCGGCGTATGAGGCCGGAATTGATCAGCCAGATCTGCAAGGAGGTCGACAAGCTCATAGATGTCAGCTTCGTGGCAGAGAACCAATACACCACTTGGTTGGCCAACATTGTACCGGTAAAGAAAAAGAATGGACAGATCAGGATTTGCGTGGATTTCCGTGACTTGAACAAAGCCTGCCCAAAAGATGACTTTCGGTGCCTATCACCGAAGTGATGATTGATGCAACCACCGGCCACGAGGCCTTGTCCTTTATGGATGGATCGTCCGGCTATAACCAAATTTGGATAGCCGACCAAGACCGGATTCACACGGCTTTCAGGTCGCCCAAGGGGATATTCCACTACAAGAGGATGCCCTTCGTCTCAAGAATGCCGGTGCTACATATCAGCGGGCAATGACCAAGATCTTCGACGAGCTGCTATATAGCAAGGTCGAATGCTACATTGATGATCTAGTTGTCAAGACTAAGAAGAGAGCTGAACATCTGAGCGACCTCAGGGTCGTCTTTCAAAGGCTCCGGCTGTATGGGCTGAAGATGAACCCTATGAAGTGCGCCTTTGGCGTGTCCAGTGGTAAGTTCCTCGGCTTTATTGTCCGGCACAGAGGGATCGAGATTGACCCCTTCAAGATAAAAGCCATTCAGGAGTTGCCCCCTCCGAAGAGTCTAGGAGAGCTGAGGTCCCTACAGGGCCGTCTAGCCTACATCCGCAGGTTCATCTCCAACCTGTCGGGGCATTGCCAACCCTTTCACAGACTGATGATGAAGAATGCACCCTTCAGCTGGGGTCACGAATGCCAGCACGCGTTCGACCAGCTAAAAGAGTACCTGAAGACCCCGCCAGTCCTGGGGGCACCTGTCAAAGGCAGACCGCTTATTCTCTACATAGTGGCTACCGAATATTCACTGGGGGCAATGCTCGCCCAGAATAATGATGAGGGAAAGGAGCAGACGCTCTACTACCTCAGCCGGAGATTGGTGGGAGCGGAGGCCAAGTACACTCCGATAGAGAAAGTCTGCCTTGCTTTGGTCTTCGCAGTCAAGAAGATGAGGCACTACATGCTGTCCCATGAAGTGAGCTTAATATCCAGGGCTGACCCCATCAAGCACATTCTCTCCCAGCCTGTCCCGAAGGGGCGCCTTGGCAAATGGGCCGTGCTGCTCATGGAGTTTGACATCACCTACGTTGCCGCAAAAGGCAGTTAAGGGACAAGCCGTCGCGGATTTCTTCGCAGCACACCCTGTGCTCGAAGACTCCCCGTTGGCCACAGAGCTACCCGAGGATGAGACCCTGGAGGTGGATCATGTCCAACAAGCTATCTGGCAGCTATACTTTGACGGGGCTTCGAGAACAGAAGCGACCCCGTCCGGAAGCGCCAAGGTATGGGCCGGAGCCGGCATCGTCCTCAAATCGCCAGACGGAGAAGTGATGCACACTTCTTGCTGCATTAGCAAGCCCTGCACAAATAATGAAGCAGAGTATGAAGCTCTGATCATCGGCCTTCAGGTGGCCCTCCAAATGGAGATCAAAATGCTCCAAGTATTCGGCGACTCGCTGCTGGTCGTCAAGCAGGTCCAGGGACAGTTTGATGTCCGAAAACCTGAGCTGCTCCCTTATCACACCAAGGCGAAGAGACTCATGGAGCGGTTCTACCTCCTTGAGATAGGCCATGTCGCCAGAGGGGAGAATGCACAAGCCGACGCCCTGGCAAAACTGGCAAGCTCACTAGCAGTGCCTCCAGATGGATCTCTCAGTATCCAAGTAATAAATCAGCGCCAGATGCCCAGTATGATAGAAGAAGAACCAGAAGAAGAAGAGCTAGAAGTCACCACAGCAGAAGCCGTTGGCCTACCTGACTGGAGAGACCCCCTGATGCAGTGGTTCAAGTACCAGCAGCTGCCCAAGAAGAGAGAAGAGAAGATCAGGCTAATCAAAATTAAGGATTCTTATGAGCTCCGAAACGGAATATTATTCTGAATGGTGGCTGACGCCAAGCAAAAATTACTCCTCCGATGCCTGTCCATTGAAGAAGCCTGGAGGGTCATGAAGGAGGTCCATGCCGGGAACAGCTGGCGCACATCAGGCAGGGTCGAAAATGAAGATTGAAATAAAGAAGCTCGGCTACTATTGGCCTGCAATGTTCGACGACTGCTGCAAATATGCTAAGTCGTGTCAGAAATGTCAGGAGCATGCCACCATACCCAGAAGGCCCCCCGTGCAGTTACACCCAACCGCGCCCAGTTGGCCGTTCGCCCAGTGGGGAACGGACGTCGTGGGTCCCTTACCTGCATCTTCCACAGGCTTCAAGTACATTTTGGCGGCAACCGACTACTTCTCCCGCTGGGCAGAGGCTGTCGCCTTACGGGAGGTCACCGGAGAGATCGTGGTCAGGTTTGTCCGCCGTAATATCATATTCCGGTTTGGCGCGCCCGACCGAGTTGTGTCAGACAACGGCAGCCACTTCCGCAACCAGAAGGTCTACCGGCTGGCAGAAAAATATAAAATTGATTGGAGGACATCGACTCCTTACAACCCACAGGCTAATGGGCTGGCCGAAGCTTTTAATAAGACACTCTGCACTCTCCTGGCCAAGACTGTCAGCTCTAACAAAAGGGACTGGGAAGAAAGGATGTACGAGGCGCTTTGGGCGTACCGAACCGTATACAAGACTCCAACAGGCTGCTCGCCCTTTTCTCTCGTATATGGCTCGGAGGCAATCGTCCCCGTTGAACTGGAGATACCGTCCCTCAGGGTCGCCATTCAACATGGGCTTGTCCTTGAAGGGCAGACCAACGTTGAACGAAGGCTTGAGGAACTCTCCAGTCTAGAAGGAAAGCGGCTCCAGGCCCAACAGAACATTCAGGTCTACCAGGCCCGGATTGCACGCGCCTTTGACAAGCTTGTCAAGGAACGCGAATTCAAGAAGGGCGACCTCGTCATAGTCAAGAGAAGAGATCTCATGGCTGCCAACCCTAAGGGTAAGCTGAATGAGAACTGGCTCGGACCCTACGTAGTCCAAAAAGTCTATGAAGGTGGGGCCTATGTAATTGTCAACCATCGTGGGGAAGTTCAGTTCCCGCCTCTTAATGGAAGGCACCTGAGACTGTACCACGCTCCGGCACCCCCGTTCAATCAATAATATAACCCTCTGCCCTATTTTGGGTGGATTCGCGTGATTAATGTCCAAACAACTTGACCACTATCCATGTTTTCAAAAAGCGAGAAGAAAAAAAGGAAGAGGAAGGTAAAAAAAAAGAGAGAAAGAGAAAAAAGAGAAAGAAAAAGAGAAAAAAAGAGAGAAGAAGAAAAGAGAGAAAGGAAAAAAAAGAAGAGAAGAAGAGGAAAAGAGAAAAAAAGGGAGGAAGAGAGAAAAAAAAAGAAGAAAAGAGGAGAAAAGGAAAAAGAAGAGAAGAGATAAAGAAAGAAAAGAAAGAGAAAAAAAAGGGAAGTAAAAAAAAAGAAGGGAAAGATACAAGAGCAAGGGAAGAGTGGAAGCCGAGAAAGGGGGAGCTCCCCCCATTTCCAGCAGTCGCCCCGTAGCAACGGAGATACTAAAATAAATTTAAACAAACTCTTCTCTCCGTCCTCCCCGGGCGGTGAGTACCCCTTTGGCTCGGATCTCATCCGGGTCATCGACTAAACAAACTCTTCTCTCCGTCCTCCCCCGGGGCGGTGAATACCTCTTTGGCTTGGACCTCCCGTCCGGGTCATTGACTAAACAAACTCTTCTCTCCGTCCTCCCCGGGCGGTGAGTACACCCCTTTGGCTCGAATCTCCAGTCCGGGTCATTGACTAAACAAACTCTTCTCTCCGTCCTCCCCGGTGGTGAGTACCCCTTTGGCTTGGACCTCCCGTCCGGGTCATCGACTAAACAAACTCTTCTCTCCGTCCTCCCCGGGCGGTGAGTACCCCTTTGACTTGAACCTCTGGTCCGGGTCATTGACTAAACAAACTCTTCTCTCCGTCCTCCCCGGGCGGTGAGTACCCCTTCAGCTTGGATCTCCCGTCAGGTCATTGACCAGACAAACTCTTTCTCTGTTCCCTCTGAATGACGAGAAACCCCGTCTTGGCCAAGGCCTCCCGCCTGAGGCCAGTGGCGGTTCCAACGTTATGGCGAGACCAGTGAGTCACCCGTTCGGTATGGTGGAGTGGCCCCCTCGTCCTCCCCCTGGGAGGGCGAGCACTCTCCCGTGCCCTGACATGGGCTCCTGCCTGGCTCTCCCAGAGTGAATCATCGCAAGACTCACACCCTGCCAATGGGTCTCAGCACAACAAAAGAGAGAGAAGAGAAGAGAAAGACAATATGCACAAAAGAGAGGAAGAAGAGAAGAGCCCCCCTGGGGTGAACGCATACTGAAAGTGCATGTGGAACCATAAATGTTCTGCTCTATTCAAAAAGGGATCAGACTACATATGCTTCGGGGCATGCCCCGGTGTCACATTTCAAAAAGAGGGGAGAAGAACTAAGGGGTGCGACGCTCAGTCAACACCCCGGAAGATGTCCTCGAGAGGGAGAATTCCGACGCAGGGGAAGTTTGTCATGTCGCGCAGGCGGCCCCTCCGCTCTTCGAGTCGAGCGAGCTCTGCCTCCACGGACGCCGTCTCAACTTGGGCAACGGCGAGAGCCTCACCTTCCGTCTCGACCACTTTTTCGGCTTCAGCAAGGTCAGACCTGGCCGCAGCAAGGTAGCTCTCAAGTTTCACAATTCGGCTCTTAAGGGAGCGAACATTGCTCTGGCCTTCCCCGAGAGCCTTCCCATGGCGCTCTTCATCATGGCGCCATGCCTCCAAGGTCTGTAAATACTCGTCTGCCTGGGCATCAAGGGCGGCGCACTCGTCAGGAGCCTGGGTCTCGAGGAACTCGCGACGCTTCACATACTTCAGCAACAGCAGAACCCGCCGTGACCACTCCTCCAGTGGGCAGCCCAACACTTGCAGTGCCCCGGTCAGCTACGTCACTATACTGTGCACCTCCCGATATGATAGGGTAGGATCGGCCAAGAACATCGTCCGCAACGTTACCAACATCTGTCGGACCGGTGCGCCTGATGAGGTGTGACTGACCGAAGGTACCCTCGGAGGAATAAAATCTACGGAGCTGTCCACCTCGGCCCACAAATCAGCGTCTGCCGCGGCCGAGGAAGATGGAAGAGCGAGAGTCAGGTCCTCGGGTCGGCGTAGCTCAACAGAAAATCCCTGGTCGGTCACCGCCAGGGGAGGGGACAAGGTCGCCGCCAAGCCATCTGGTGCCGCCGCCGGCTCCCTGGACGGGAATGCAGGTGCCGCTGCTGCAGGCAAAGGAGGGGCTTCGAGCAAGGCCGGACCCGAAGCCATCGCTGGTCGACCCCTCTCCTGCGTCCGGGACCCCTCCAGGTGTGCGCGAAGCCCCGCAAATATCTGCCTCAGGAGCGGGTCCTCCATTTGGGCCGGGAGCTTCGGGAGAGGCGGAAGTGGAACCAGCAGCTGGGGATGCCCCCCGCTTCCACGAGCGCCGCAAGGCTCTCCACCCCTGAGCCGAGACAGGAGCCAGCCCCTCCACCGCTATTGGGCCAATGCTTGGCCTCCGTTTCGCGACAGCCTTCCGGCACGACCAGACGTCTTCCCTCCTGTCGGCATCACCTACTCATGGGAAGCGGAGTCAGCCACCCGCTGCCTGGAACAGATCACGCCAAGTCAAAAGGTGGGGAAGAACCATAAGCCCCACGTGCTTACCTCGACCACCGGGATGATGCTGCCTTCGGGCGCAATCTCCCCCTCCTCCAGAGGCTCGTCCGCCGTTTCGGTAGCACTTGAAGGCTCCGCGGACGCCTCCCGTTGAAGGGCGTCGAGCAAGAGGGCTAGCTTGCCCATGCCAGCAGTGGCTCCCGCCGGGCGGTCGACCGGCGCGACTGAAGCGGCCTTCCCCACAACCTCCGGCTGGGTAAGCTCCTGAAAATCCGAGGACAACAAGAACGAGATCATCAGCCCACTATGAAAAAAAGGGGGTCCGGCCCAAGCAAGCTCACACTTACAGCAGCCCTCCCCATAAAGCTTGAGGAGCCAGCAAGTAAGGGGGCCTTGAAGAACAGCTCGGGCAGCCCCGATGCTTCAGATGCACCCTTGTTATAAGCCACTTCATCGAAGGAATAGTTGTAATCTACCTCTTCACCTGATGAAGATTCAGCCATCACGGGTTCCTCCCTTGCCGGCAAAGGGACCTCCTCTTCGAGGTCAATGACTGGCGCATCCCCCCGCGGGCTGGATGAGGTGGGTACGACAGACTTCAGCCTTTTCCTCATGTACAGCTGTGTCATCGGGAGATGCAGGCGAGGCCCAAATAGCCCAGTAACTGCCCCAGCTATGCCTGTCGTATAAAAAAGGGAGAGGGAAAGATGGGTCACATCAAACCCAGTTGGCTCCCAAAGAATGAAAGGAATCAAGTGGGCCGACAAAGACAAATACCCTCTTCAGCTCCTACAGCGCGGGGTGACCCACGGGCCTCCTCGGCAGGCAAGGCCTTCTCGGGAGCCGTAGCCGCCCCCTCGCCTGGGATCAGCACAAGTGACGGCTCCTCCGCACCGTCTGAAAGGAAGAGAGGCAATGGTCACATGCATATAAAGGGCTCACCGGGAAAATAAATAAATCTGGAAAGATGTCAGCGGTCGATAAGCCTCACCCGCATGGTGGCTCGACCCAGTCCGAGTGACGTCAAATTCCTCGAAAGATGGAATGGGAGCCACCGGGGAGACGGTCGCCGAGGCCGGGGAGACCTCTGCCCTCCTTCGCTTTGCCTCCTGCCGCCCAGCCACTTTGGCGGCGGCCAATGCTTTCTTAACAGGCGACTTTGCCCGGGACCTCCCCTTGGCTTGTGGTGGGGGAGTCGGAGTTGGCCTCGAGGTCGCCCCTACTGCGGCCGCAGCTTTACCCACATCAGGGATGGGCGTATGAACCGGCTCCTCCACGTCGGGAATGGGCGTGGGCGCGAGCCCTTCCACAGAGACTGAGACAAAAAGAGACATTCAGGTGTCAAAATCTTACCTCAAAATAAAAAAAAAAGAACCCTTAAGATACACTGATGGTGGGAGAGGTTAACCGGCAGGTTGGCTCGGCCCGGTCCGGGCGACCTCAAACTCCTCAAAAGATGGGACTCGTGGCGCCGGAGGAGCGGTCGTCGAAGCCTTAGCCGCCTCGTTTTTCACCGCTTCGCGTCCCGCTGCTTGGCCGCTTTAGCAGCATCTACCGCCTTCTTCACAGGCGATTTGGCCCAGGACCTCTTCGCAGCCTTGGGCAGGGGAGCCGTAGTCGGAGCTGGCAGTGCCGCCTCAAAATAGGCGGGCTTCTGTACGAGCCGAAGGAAGTTCCGGTACGTCGCCGTCTGCACGCTGTCGGGATGGTCTGTCAAAATAGACGCACGCATATGATTAGCATCCGGCAACCTGCTAAGGTCGCAGCGACGAGAATAAAGGAGATGGAAAGGTTAAATATCGTGAGGACCGGTGTACAACCGAAGTGTTATTGGCCAGTAGCTCAGAGACGGCTCCTTGTCCCGATGCGCCGCCTCTCGGACCAGCCAGCATACGTCCTCGACCTTCTGGCACCGGTCTGTGAGGCTAGCCAGATCTGCATGCTTCTTCGAAGAGAGGTGGCAGAAAAGATTGAAGTGGTCCATGCCCCACCCGTCGGCATAATAGTATGGGACATGCAGGCGCTTGCTCAGGATGGCGGCCGTCTGATCCTCAATCTTCAGCCCATTCACCTGCAGCAGAACATACAGCCATGTGGTGTCCTTATAATTTTCGGGCTTCCTCTCCTCCCGCCTCATAAACGTGCGGTATGGGCAGATCAGGTCCCTCTCTGGACGCCAGCTCTTTGCGGGGGTGCCCTCCTCCTCCATGGGGAGCGGGTAATTAATGAGCTCCAGACGGTCACTCCCTATCCGGCAAAGATCCCTCAATGTCTTCTTATAGTTGTCCTTCGCCACCGGAGGCAACTCTACTTTCGGCGTCGGCCTCGCGTCCCGGGCTTCCCGACGGGCGGCCATATATGCCGCCACCTCCTTCTCCTGCTTGTTCTTGAGCCGAAGAAGATGATCTGGCTCAATGTCAAGCACCGACACCGCCTGCCTGCTGAGGAACCTCCTCTCGGCACCATCCCAGCAGTCGGTCTTATGCAATCGATAGAAGGCCGTCCGGGTGTTCCACCACTTGATGTAATCCTGGGTCACTCTGGGGATGCGACCCGAGGTTGGCACCCTGAAGGAGGCAGAGTCTGCCCGGTGGAAGAAGTCCCACCAGCTCCTGGCGTGCTCGGCAACTGAACTTCCCCGGATGTTCCGTGAGGGTAGGCCGAACTGTGCATGATAGCTAGGGATATGCTGATCATATCCGAAGTTCGGCCAAATCGGAAGGGGTAGAACGGCTCCAGCAATACATTGTCCCCCTTCCTAAACGCCAACACGCTCGGGCGAATAGACAACGACCAGTCCCTCAGCTCGGGCTCCAGCAACGGGCGGACCACATTCTCCTGGCTGATAGGGTGGACGTACTTCTCCACCTGGTCGTCTTTGCATTCCCTCTTGTTATTCACCAGAGGGCTTGAGTGCGCGGCCAGCGTCCAGAAGTGAATAGTGCCAGCCGCGTCCCGGGGAACCGTTGTCAACCGGCCCCGAATGTCATACATCCGCATGAAAGTAGAAGCCGGCTCTGCGCTGGCGAACTCCAGCATTCTCGGCACCAGCCCCCAGTCTTGAAGAGCTCGCGGGGCGAACTCGGGGAACAGCGAGCAGACCCACGCATTGAAGAAATGCAGCGGACATATGTAGCGGGCCTGTCTCGGGAACTGATGAGTACTGACGTCCCCCAACGCCTTGTAGATCAAGCAAAGGGTTGCCGGGCACAGGGAGAGTTTGATTCCCCACGCCATCTGACACGCCGGATAGATAGCGTCCGGTCGAATCACCGTCTCGTCCCCATATGGCATGGCAAATGAACATAGCCAATACACGAGATAGGCGGCGCAGTGAGTCTGCGGGTCGACACCCATCGGATTAGGCCCGCTCCGACGCCCTTTGGAGGGGATCTTCACATCGAGCTTGGGCTTCGCACGCTTCTTGCGAGCGACGGCGGTGCCGACGCAAGGAAATTCGTCATATTGCTTCAGCCCATCATAGAAGTATTGCAACCACAGGGTCAGACGCACCCTCTTCCTGTCTCCACGGGCGGGCTGCCTCCCACCATGTGACAGCTGGTATAGCTCCCGGTACGCCTTCATAAGGTACCGGTATGAATACCCTAGCGAATAATAGCCGTCCCCGTTGGTTTCATCCTTGATCAGTCGGGGAGGCATACTTCTTCATAAGGCTCCCCGTCAATGGGCAAGCCGCTCAACTGGCTAAGACTCCACAGGTCCAGGGAGGTCTCGCCTCCGCAGTGTAAAAAGTATTGGTCTCAGCACTGAATACTTCTATCATACCACAGCAGAGACCCTTAGAGATGGGGTAGCCGTAGCGGGAGGCGTAAACACTATGGTAAATGCCAACCCGGACCAGCAAGGGGCGTAGTTGAACAACACATACTCCGTAAACTCCACCGCCCCTTCACGGAAGCTGTGTGCGTCTTGAAGCTTCAGCTCCCCGAACCAGCCCAGCGACAGCTCATACTTGAACCTGATGGCCAGGCAATCTAAGATAAATGGCTCCTCCCTGTAGCCCCATTTTAGGGGAGCCAAGAATAAGCCGAATCGGGGCGACTCACCGTGCACCTTTCCGGCGGACATGTCCCATTTTGCCGGAGTGAATTGAGGTGCTCGCACCAGTTTGTCTTCGGCTGGCAGCACCCCCTCGATCCCCAGAACGGGCTTCCACTCCCTGGCCTCTCCCACCAGGTACATTGGGATGCTCCGGGGGACACTGTATAATAAGCTGTCTCGGGCTTGCAGGATGGCCCGCTCGGCACTCTTCACAGCCAGGAAGTCTCGCCCTTCCCGCGAGCGAAAATGCTTCAGAAACCGACCAGGTGTCTATCCTTCGGGAAGTCCTTCCTGTACTCCCCCGTGGCCCGGTCGAACGTGAAGCCGCCCTCGACCCTGGCCAGCCTGCCGAAGTCCATGCTCTCACTGTCGACCCGACGACTCTGCCAAGGCGGCTATCTCCGCATGCTCTCGGTCTAGGTCCTCCACGTTGAGCCATGTGACCGCTGGCACTGGACCCCGCGGAATGAGGTCGGCACCGACAGCAGCAGCAGGAGCAGAAGAACCACTTGGGGCAGCCATTTGTCTGCAAAGATACACAAATGGAAGACCAGAATAAGCCACAGGCAAAAGGGAATGAAAAACTGTGAAGGGACTTTACTACGAATAAAATAAATAAGATACTGCCAATTTCTAACGAAATTTCGGCAGAGTTTCCCCTAGGCCAGAGGCGTAAGGGAAAACACGGGTGCGCGCCCACAAGGAGTGACGGCCCCAACAAAGTCATGGTGGGCCCCGAGAGGCAACACCAGAAGTCCGCCGATCAAAAAGTCTTCTTCCCCGGGCTTAAGGCCTCTTTACTGGCACACTGCCTAGTGCCTTCCCCGGCACGCCCTGAAGTAGCTCTTCCCCGGCACACCCATGGGGGCCTTCACCGGCACACCCTCTGGGGCCTTCGCCGGTACGCCTAGGGGAAGCCCTTCCCCGGCACACCCAGACGAGCCGTTTGCCGGCACAGCCCCTCAAGGCTTCCCCGGTACGCCCTCAGTGCCTTCCCCGGCACAGCCCCTGAAGTGCCTTCCCCGGCACATCAGCTGAAGCAGCCGCTCCTCGGTACGCCCGTGGAGCCCTTCGCCGGCACAGCCAGCTCCTGCTTCCCCGGCACGCTTCCAGGTGCCTTCCCCGGCACGCTCGTGAAGGTCGTCTTCGCCGGCACGCGCCGCTGGGAGCTCTTCCCCGGCACACCCGCCAGAGTCGTTCCCCGGTACACTCGGTGCCCCCTTCAACGGCACACTCGTGCTCTCGTCCCCGGCACGCTTCTGTCCTGTGCTGCCGGCACGCACCTATCCCCGCCCCCCGGCACGCCCTAGGGCCGGCTTCACCGGTACCCTCTGCAGACGCGTCCCCGGCACGCCTTGAGCGCCCTTCGCCGGCGCGCCCCCGACGGCCTCTCACGGCACAACCGGCGACCCCTCGCCGTCATCCCTGGCCCCAGAGGAGAAGACGAAGAAAAGAAAGGGGAGAGAAAAGGAGAAGAATAGAGAGGAAGGAGAAGAGGAACGGGGAGCCTAGGGCTCCGCCGTCCCCCGAGGACTAAGAAAAGAAGAAGCAGGGGATTGGGAGAGGGGAAGAAAGAGAACTGGAAAGGAAGAAAGAAAGAGAGAGGAGGGGGGAGATCCCTCCGTGGCCGTCTTCTCACCCCGAGATGGAGAAGACGACGACGACGACGGCGGCGGCGTTGGCGTTGCGTCTGGCGACGGAGAAGACGAAGCAAAAGGGGGGGGGATGGGCTTCGTCCGTTCGGTCACCAAAGAGAGAGAGAGAGAGGGAAGAGGGGCGGTTCGAAACGGGGTGACCGTTCGAAATGCCCCCGCCCCCTTTTATATATAAAAGAAAAAAAACGAGAAAGAAGAAAAGAAAAGAAGGAGAAAAGAAAAAGGGAAGGAAAAAAATAAGAAGAGAAAAAAAGGGAAAATAAAAGGAAGAACGAATAAAAAAGGGGGGGGTAGAAAAAAAGGAAGGAGAAGAAAAAAGGGGGAGAAAAAGGGAAAAAAAGGAAGTAAAAAAAAGGGGCGAGAAGAAGAAAAAATGGGGGGAACGAAGTAAAAAAGAGAGAAGGAGATGAAGAGATGAAAATAAAAAAGGGATAAAAAAAGAGAAATAAAAGGAGAAAATAAGAGAAGGGGAAGCAAAAGTATATGTAAAATATTAAATAGATAGAGATATATATACCTACATATGCGCATCCATTTACATACTCATCCGCTCACATACGTGGAAGAGTAAGTCAATAACGTACAATAATAAGTGTCTCCGGGGAAACATTCCATCCCCACAATCCTACTCGGACGGGCGTCCGCACAAGCGAAGACGACTCTGCCCCTGCAACTTTACCCCGACGGTGGCGCCACTACCCCGCCAACAAACAAGTCCTTCCCTGGCACGTAGCCTCGTGCCTCAGTCGCCTCCCATTCATACAATATTGCCATCACGGGCCTTACGCCCGAATCGGCATGACTTCTATCCTTGCGCTGGCATTCGTCCCTTGCCAGCGAATAGACCCCTTTCCGGCGCAAGGCTCCGTGCCCTAGCCACCCACTCCATGCAATATTGCCATTACGGACCTTACGTCCGAATCGGCATGAATTCTCCCGTTGCGCTGGCATTTTCTTCTTGCCAACGAATAAGCCTTACCTTCCGGCGCAAGGCTTCGTGCCCTAGCCGACACTTGCGTATCACTCACTTGTCAAAGAAAAAAAAAAAAGAAAATGGGGTTAAAAATAGAGATACCCCGCCGACTCGCCCCTGCACGGGGAGAGGGTAAAAATGGCAATAACCCGGCTGTGGCGAAAACCCGAAAGGGCGCTACAGGCAAAATCGGGTACCCCGCCACGTGAAAACCTGAGAGGGCGTGTGGGCAAAAGCAAGAGGGGGCCGGTACCGGCGAAAACCCGAAAGGGCGCTTGTATCGGTAATGTGGTTCAAAAAAAAAGGGGGGGGGGAAAAGAAAAGAGAAAGAAAAGAAAGAAGAGATCAACAAACCAGTCAGCTCCCGCATCCTGTCGGCACTGACAAAGAGACCGAAGAGATCAACAAACCAGGTCAGTCCCCCGGACATCCTGTCGGCACTGACGAAGAGACAAAGAGATCAACAAACCAGGTCAGCTTCCCGACATCATGTCGGCACTGACGAAGAGACTAAGAGATCAACAAACCAGGTCAGTTCCCGACACCCTGTCAGCACTGACGAAGAGACCAAGAGATCAACAAACCAGGTCAGATCCTGGCACCCTGTCGGCACTGACGAAGAGACCAAGAGATCGAACAAACCAGGTCAGTTTCCAGACACCCTGTCGGCACTGACGAAGAGACCAAGAGACAACAAACCAGGTCACGTCCGACATCCGTCGGCACTGACGAAAGACCAAGAGGCTAATAAACCAGGTCAGTCCTGACACCCTGTCGGCACTGACGAAGAGACCAAGAGGCAACATAAACGTCAGGCTCGGCACGCCCATCGAGTTGACACTGGCGAAGAGATTAAGAGACAACAAATCATATCAGCTCCCCGACACTCCGTCGGCACCGGCAAAGAGAAAAGAGACCAGTACACCCGCGGGCACCGCCCGGCTCATCCTTCGCCTGCGCTACCCGTGGGTGGGGGGCATTTGTGGACACCAAAAATTACACACCCAGATATCTTGTTCGACTCGGCGTCAACAACGAAGCCGAGAGAAGCAGCCCGGGAGAGACTGGTCATTCGGATGCCCCGAATGCGCATACTGCCGTGAAGCCGCCCGCAGGAGTCACGACAGTGAAGAGAAATCAATCACAAAGAGCCCCACAATCCATGGGCCTCGAAGAAAATCAAACGGGGCACAACTCGTGCTAACAACGGGCTCAACATTGCCCATTTAGCCCTTCAGTGGCACGCCCCCAGGGCCTTCAGCGGCATAGCCCCCAGGGCCTTCAGCGGCACGCCCCAATGGGCTTCAGCGGCACGCCCCAATGGGCCTTCAGCGGCACGCCCCAATGGGCTTCAGCGGCACAGCCCCCAGGGCCTTCAGCGGCACGCCCCAATGGGCTTCAGCGGCACGCCCCCAGGGCCTTCAGCGGCACAGCCCCCAGGGCCCTCAGCGGCACGCCCAAGAGAGGGGCCTTCAGCGGCACACGCCCCATGGCCCTCAGCGGCACGCCCCGTTGGGCACTCAGCGGCACACTCTGCTGGGCCTTCAGCGGCACGCCCGTTGGGTGTTCCCGCGGCACGCCCTTTTGGCCCTCCTACAGCACACTTGTTCATCGCACCAGCGGCACAGCGTGAAGTCTTTTCAACGGCCAGACGACGTGGTGCCCATGCCCTATGCATCCTTGGCACGCAGTAAGCTCTCTGAGGTGTCAGCCAACGGTTGGGCCACGTGGGCTACTCCCCTGGCAGCCAGGACAGGGGGAGTCAAACCCCATCATCACGAGCCACTTCCTGCCTCCGATGGCCGTGCTCGAAGGCTCCCGCTGCTGGGAGTATAAAGGCACTCCCATTCCAAAAAAGGGAGAAGGACAGACAGACGGAAGGCACACAGGCAAGAGAGGAAGAGAAGAGAGAAGAGAAGAAGAAGAGCTCCGACGTGAGTCCCCTCCGACGACCACCAGGTAGGAGCGAGAGTAAGAGAGAGAGAGCTTGATGTAGTGGGGGAAGGTGGGGGAAAGGGTAGTGGACGATTGTCCCTGCTTCGATCCCCAACACCTCCTCCTCTTTTGTGCTCTGTTCTTCCCCTTCCCGTTCTTTCTTTCTTTGGGTTTCTTCCTTGTCTATAGCTGCGGCTTGGGCACCTTTTGTAATGTGTGTGTAGGGCCACGGCCCCTTGCTCCCCATGGATGAAAATCACCCTCTTTGGGTTTCTCTGTTATTTCTGTTGGTTTACGCCAGTTTTCATGGTGTATGATGTGTTGTTCATTTTTCTCCTCCATTTCTCCTTTTCTCCGATGTTTTTGGAGTCTCCGTAGCGATGTGATTGCTCGTGTGTGATCCTTGGCCTCATGGGTTCTTTGCCCTCTTCTAAGGCCATCAGTTGTGCCTATCTGCTCGGCGGGAGAGAAACCCTCCTCCTCTTCCGGAACACCCAGTCACCAGTGGCCCACTCTTGGCCCTTAACCCTCCTTCTCAGTAGCCCATCCTGAGTCTTCCTCCCCGGCACGGCCTTAGCGGTCTTTGCCGGCACGCCTTGCTTTAGGGGCCTTCACCGGTACGCCCTCTCAGCCCTTGGCCGGTACACCCTATAGTGGCCCTCAGCGGCACACTTTTTTTGGCCCTTGGCCGGCACACCCCATAGTAGCCCTCAGCGGTACACCTCCCCTTTTTGTGCTTCAGCGGTACACCCTTAGCCTTCCCAGCCCGGCACACCCTATGCTCGTCCTTGGCCGGTACGCCTTGGCCAAGCCCCCGTCCACCCTGTCTAGTATTAGAAGCCTCCCATTCATCGTTTTCTTCGTGTTTTCCGAGGTTCTATAAAGGTGTTGCCATCTCCGGGCGCCCACCTCCAGTTGTCGGGTTCCGCCACTCCGTGTGGGCGCGTTCCCTTTATCTCCCTTACGCCCGGGTCAAGGGGAGATGCTGCCGAATTTTTGTCAGAAAATAATAAATATGTTAAAAAGGCAAAAGGAAGCAACAAACGCATGAACGATTAATGATAGAACTTTCCAACTAATCAAGGCCCTGCCGGTAGCACGAGAAGAACAGAACCGATCAACGACACGGTAGACCGAACACCCGATTTGTGAGAAGAAGTCGAACAGAACAAAACAAGGAAAGAGAGGAAATTTACATAAGACTAAATGAAAATTAATGAAAGAAGAAAAGAAAATCCTTAAAACAAATAACAGAAGAGCGGGCCTTCACCTCCACCCTTGTTCCAACCCTCATCATCCCCCTTAACATTTCCAACCCCAAACCGCCTTCAACGGTGCGCCCTTCCCAACCTCCAACGGCACACTCCAGAGAGCCTTCAGCGGTACACACTGCCCATCTTCAACGGCACACTCTAACGGCCCTTCAACGACACAACCTCCTGGCCCTTTCAGCGGCACACTCCTTCCCATTGCCTCTCCCTCTTCGCCGGCACACCCTCATCCACCGTCTCAGTGGAACCCAATGTATAGACTTGGCAGATTGACGCACAAACACAGCAACAAGCAATGTATAGACTTCGAGCTGCAGCCAAGGGACAACGTACAGACTTTGTGCTGCAGTGTACAGACTTTGGGTTGACCAATGTACAGACTTCATGCTGTAACGTACAGACTTTGTGCTGCAGCGTACAGACTTTGGGCCAGCCAATGTATAGACTTCATGCTGCGACGTACAAACTTTGTGCTGCAGCGTACAGACTTTGGGATGGGCGATGTACAGACTTCATGTTAGAATGTGCAGACTTCATGCTGCAATGTACGGACTTTGTGCCGTAGTGTATAGACTTTGTGGTCAATGTACAGACTTCATGTTGCAACGTACAGACTTCATGCTGCCACATACAGACTTTGAGCTGAAGGATGTACAGACTCTGGCTCGACCGATGTACAGACTTTGGGCTGGCCGATGTACGGACTCTGAGCTGCAATGTATAGACTCTAAGCTGCAGCCGATGAACGATGTATAGACTTTGAGTTGCCCAATGTGCATGCTTTGAACTGCAGCCAAGGGACAGTGTATAGACTTTGAACTGCAGCCAAGGGACAGTGTATAGACTTTGAACTGCAGTCAAAGGGCAATGCGTAGACTTTGAATTGGCCAATGTACAGACTTTGAACAGCCAATGTACAGACTGTGAGCTGCAGTCAACAGGCAACGTACATACTTTGAGCTGAAGGATGTATAGACTTGATATGCTGGTTGAATAGACAATGTACAAACTTTGGGGCTGATGAATGTACAGACTTTATGTTATCCCCCCTTTCTTCGCCGATACACTCTTCAGGCCCCCCCCAGCGGTACACTGCCTTGAGGCCTCCGCCGGTACACCCTCCTTAACCCCTTCAGCGGCACACAGTTCCAGCCCTTCGCCGGCACACCTCCGCCCTCCTTCGCCGGTACACCACCTTTGGCCCTTCAGCAGCACCCATCCCCAGCCCTTCGCCAGCACACTCTTCTGCCCACCTTTCTTCAGCGGTACACCCTTTTTTTTAGCCCCTCTTTCAACCCACCAAGGGTCAACTCTCCCCCAAAAAAAAAATCATAAATATATATATATAATACATGAATACACATATTTATATGTACATATAGGCATCTAATGGCAGCACCGACAGACCACATGCTGGCGAAGGGCTAAAAAAAATGATGATGACGAATGAAATGAGTGGCAATAATAATAATAAAAAAAGGGGGCAATAATGGCAGTAAGCAAGATGAGGGAAACCACCCGGAGCAGATGCGAAAAAAGGAATAAGCAACGGGGTAATAAGAACAATAATGATGAAAGATTATAAGGTATTAATAATTCTACATTGCAGTCCCCCCCTCTCTCCGTGACTCGACGCAGAAGGAACAATGATGCCGCCCTCTCAGGCCGGGCCCGAGTCTTGGGAATCATCCTGATATGGCCAGGCCCCGACCTGGTCTCGGCCGACATTCCAATCAGACCGGATTCGTTTCTCACCCCGATCCCTTTCGAGCCATCATTAAAATTGTCGTGCGTTCGGCATACATTTGAACGGGTCCACCTCGGTTTCCGTCGCGTTTCTATCATGGACCCGAGTCCGAATATGAAAAGGTCTGCGAGTGATCGACATGGCCAATGGCTCGTATCCTGATGTGGACTTTAGTGTGATTTATTCCTGTCCCCTTCTCGCGCAGTTAGTATTATTTATTTTCGCCGCAGGGCCCCTAATTTCGACAATTAATCAAGGGTATTCCCTCGTATGGGGGATGTAAATGACGTCATGACTTTTATGACATGACGAGATCTGGTCCCGACACGAACCACACAATCGTCTGACGAAGTCAGGTCGAGCGCACCATGGGCTCTTCGGAGACCGAATAAATTGTCACTCCGGTGACTGGCACGCCCACGCACTCAATAAACGAATAAACCAACAAGAGAATAACATGTGAAAAAAGTGCGTCCACAGCTTCTTATTTCCTTCAAGAGATCGAGCAGAATCTCTAGAGAATGTTCTAATGAAAGTTGCATCTAAATGTTGTTGTTGATCCTTACCTCTTTTACCTTTTTGATCCGTGTAGTGGTAGATGCTTTTGAAAAAAATTTGCAGGAGCTTCCCTCATCTTGAAGCCGTGCAATAATGGTAGGTTTATGTCATTTTACTATCTTTCTTGCACTTTTCTTTATTCACATTGTTTATGCTTCCCAAGTCAATATGAGGATTGTACTTAAATTATATTTGATAATCTCATTTATGAGTATGTGATAAAGACTATTATCTACTTATCTAGGTTGGAATCCATTGTAGAAAGAAAGGCCTTGTAGTAGAGATTGTTGACTTTCCACTCTGGAAGGGACTAACATTCAATTTGAGGAAGTTTCCCGCACCTGAAATCAAAGCTATACAAATATTTTATTGCTTATTGCACATGATGGATGTCCTTCTTTTAAATGGTTTATTGATACAACTATGTTTATTCTGTCGCACATTTACAAGGTAAGAAGCTAGGTAAAAATGTTATATTTGGAGGGAGAGCATGTGGCGACATGACTTGTCATGAGCATTGATAAGGACAAAGTCATCATGGGAGGACAAATTGAAACAATCTATTGTGAAACTTTTGTTGTTTTTGCAAACAAGTTCGAAGCACCACTTTTTATAAAAGATCAATATAAGAAGAAACTTAAAGATGTCGTCCGGAGTCATATTTTATGGCTTATAGAATATTTATGTAAAGTATCGTTCTTGTATTTCTAAGTTTAGATTGTCATGTTTAAGATTGAAGTGAAATTACTCAACCATTTATCTATTATGCAGGTAATCCCCGATGCGGTTAACAATCACTCTCTCACATTATGATTTGCTTGATGATTTGGTGATATCTTAGACTCTGACATTTTGATATGTTTTAGTGATGACAAAATACATTAATTTTGATTGTATATTTGTTTTGACTAAATTACATTTATATATTTTTTGTACATGGGGATGCATCATGATGCATTATTGCCACATATTGTGATTATAATGATACATTGACATAATGTGATTACTGATGAAAATATCAATGTGGTGAATTTTTTGATTTATAATTCATATGTGAATGATGTGGATGTATATAAGTTGTGAATGTATATAATTTATGAATGTGTATGTTATTACGAATGTTATTATAGGTCACCTACAGGTTACTTCTATGGTTCAAATTGTTACCTACGATTAGTATAGGTTACCTACGGTTAGTACAGATTATCTACGGCTCAAATGGGTTACCTACGGTTAATACATATTTACCTACGGTTCAAACAGGTTACCTACTGTTCGTATAAGTTACCTACGGCTCGAATGGGTTACCTACGATTAGTACAAGTTACCTACGGTTCGTTCATGTTACCTACGATTTTACGAGAATATTACGGTCGTCGGTAAAAACTGCGTAGGTAAAGTTTTACCTATGCGATATAAATTTGTAAGAAATTACTTACGCGAAATAAATCGTAGTAAATTACCTACGTGACAAAACGAAAGAAAGTACCTATGCGAATAATCATAGGAAATTACCTACCATACTAAAATTGTAGGAATAGAGAAATCCTATACATACGAATACTTGTCGTAGGTAATTACCAATGCCAAACAACCGTAGGTGTATTCCTACGATTTTTTGTCGCGTAGGTACAACTTTACCAACGCAGTTTTTACCAACGACACAGAAGCGTAGGGAGTGTCGTAGGTAAAACTTATACCTACAGTTTTTTGTGTATTTACCTACGACATTTGTCATATGTATAGATTCTTCTTGGTGTAGTGGTCTTTACGTATTTGTCACTCTCATGAAGGTATTTGTCACCCTTGTTTAGTTATGTCATCCATGCTCAAATATTTACCGCCCTTGTTTAGCTATTTATCGCCCTTGTTTAGCTATTTGTCGCCCTTGCTCAGCTATTTGTCACCCATTCTCACTATTTGTCTCCCTTATTTAGCTATTTGACACCCTTGTTTAGCTATTTGTCACCCTTGCTCAGTTATTTGTCAGCCATGCTAAGCTATTTGTGGCCGTTGTTTAGCTATTTATCACCCTTGCTTAGCTATTTGTCACCCATGCTTAGTTATTTGTCACCCTTATTTAGCTATTTGTCATCCTTGTTTAGCTATTTATCGCCCTTATTTAGCTATTTATCATCCTTGTTTAACTATTTGTCACCCATGCTCAACTATTTGTCACCATTAACAGCACATGGTTTTGGACAAATGCTGGTGGAGTAGAGAAGTCGTTCAGAGGATGAAGTGAACAAGCAGAAGATACAAACTGAACCAATAGAACCTTTTAATGGTATGATGTTCAATACCATTTCGGAAGCAAAGAATTTCTACAACATTATTTAGCTATTTATCATCCTTGTTTAGCTATTTGTCACCCATACTCAACTATTTGTCACCATTAACAGCACATGGTTCTGGGCAAATGCTGGTGGAGTAGAGAAGTCGTTCAAAGGATGAAGTGAACAAGCAGAAGATACAAACTAAACTAATAGAACCTTTTAATGGTACGATGTTCAATACCATTTCAGAAGCAAAGAATTTCTACAATAGTTATGTAAAATGGATAGGCTTCGGCATCACAATTACAGACAATAGAAAAAGAATGACATGTGCATCTACAAGAAGTTCAGTTGTCATCGGAGTGGATAATCTAGAAGGGACAAAAATGTAGTCAACTACATAGATTCATCTAAGATTGGATGTAAGACATCGGTGAGGGTTAGACAAGAGAAAGATACAAAGAACTACATAATGTATGATGTAATTCTCAAGCATAATCACGATTTCACCCTACAACTGCTTTGTACTTAAGATCCCATCAAAGAATTTGTATGTCAAAAAAAGTTGAAGTTCTGAACATGCATAGTGTTGGCATATCCACATCGAATATTGTGTCGACCATGGCAAAAAGGAAGGGGGGCATCTAACAATTGGATTGAACATAGAAGGACTACTGCTGGAACTTTCTTGATAAAGAGAGGCCAACACAATTAAAGGAGAGTGATGCAAAAACAATAATAACATACTTTTAGATAATGCAATCTAAGGATCTCATGTTCTTTTATAATATAACTGTGAATGACAACGGTACCTTAAAGAATGAGTTTTAGATTGGTGGTAAGTTAAGGATGGCATGTACATACTTTGATGATGTGATATATTTCGATACAACCTATTCGACGAACATGTATCGAATGTCGTTTGCCCTGTTAGTAGGATTAAATCATCATGGGCAACCTATCCTTCTAGGTTGTGCACTACTAAATAATGAGAAAATTGATAACTTCATATGGGTGTTTAATTGTTGGATAAAAGCCCATGGTGGCAATCATCCAAAGGCAATCATCACATATCAGGATAAGGCCATGGCGGTAGTGGTTGCCGAGATATTTCCAAATGCAAGATATTTATTTTGCCTTTAGCATGTATTGAAGAAGGTACTAGAAAAGATTGACCACTTATGCATCTCCAATGTAGATTTCATGAATGATTTTGATACGTGTATCTATGATTCAATCTCAACGCATGAATTTGAAGAGAAGTGAGATAACTTGATGACCAAGTATGAAAGAGCAAAGGAAAATTAGTGGTTGCAAGGGTTGTACGAATGTCGTACAAAGTGGGCTCCTATTTTCTTGAATGATACATTCTTTGTTGGTAGATCCTAACCTCCTATTTACATCATTTCTCATCAGTAAATATACAAAGAAATTTTGTTTTGTATTGACAATAAAACTCATTTTCTAAGAATGTCTACGTCTCAATATAGTGAGAGTATCAACCACTTCTTACATGGATTTGTGACAGTAAAGACAATAATTTCTGAGTTTGTTTTAAAGTATATAGTGGCACTTGAACGTAGATTTGATGCAGAAAATCAATCAGACCTTAAGTTGTCAAATATAGAAGCATACTTAAAGACTTGTCTACCATTTGAGAAACAAGCAACTGCAATATAGACAAAGTCCATTTTTCAAAAATTTCAACAAAATTGATAAAGGAAATTGCATATCAACCACAATGGATCGGTGAGGATGAATCATCTTTGACTTAAAGAGTGAAGTCTTTTGAATGTGTAAAACTGAAAGGTATATCAAAAGACATGTAGAAATTGTGCATTGTGAAGTACAATAAAGAACAAAAAGAAGTGGAATGCTCGTGTTGTTGCTTCAAATTTAAGGGATACTTATGCCGACATGCTAGATTGACATTGAAATATGCTGGCAATGAATGCATACCAGAAAAGTATTTCTTGCACCAGTGGTAGAAGGTTATGCGCTATAGACATACATGTGAGACATTTGATGTTCAAAATGAAGACAAGAATTCTTCATCGTCAAGGTATATAAATTTAATATATTACTTTATGAAGGTATCGTAGACAACCTCTTGCTCAGAGAAAGTGTATGATATTACATTAGCACAAATCACCCATCTATTGGACAAGGAGATGGAAACCATCAAAGGTGGGTCAGTGGACTCCGTCCCGAGAAGTTCAGATGGAACATTATCTCATTCTTATGTGCAAGATCCACCAACAGCGTCAATAAGAGGAAGAAAACGGGAGAAGTGGATACCATCCGCCCTAGAGAAGTTAAGGAAAAGAGCAGAGCTTCTGAAAAGAGCAATCAATCACCCAATCTCACAAATTGTGAGACTCCTGGTGAAGTCTCATTCTTTACAACTCAGTGACAAAATATTTTTGATTACCCAAGAAACACATACAAATGACCTGTAATATATTTATCTGAAGTACGGAATATTAGTCATGAGAACAATATAATTCTATGAAGTCACGCTATTTGTCCCCCTTATTCAAATATTTGTCATCCTTATATAGCTATTTGTCACCCTTAACTAATTTTAGCTTGTGGACTTGAGTGACATTATTTGTCCCCCCTATTATGCTATTTGTCACCCTTAGTTTACTTTTTATCCACCATATTTGGATAATTGTCACCCTTATGATACTATGTTTCACCCTTATTTGTCACATTATTTGTCACCCTCATATAACTATTTATAACCCTTATATAGTTATTTGTAACCCTTAAACAAGGATTTGTCACCCTTGTGGACTTTGTCATTTTTACTTATTTGTCACCCTTATATAATTATTTGTTATGTTTATATAGCTATTTGTCCCCTTTGTCCACCTATTTGTCACCTGAATGCAGATTTCTCACTCTTGTGGACGTTGTCTCCTTTAAACACCTATTTGTGACCCTTAAATACCTATTTTTCACCCTTATATAACTATTTGTCACCCTTATATAGCTATGTGTAACCCTTAAATAAAGATTTCTCCCTTGTCCACTTATTTGTCAGCCAAATGTAGATTTCTCACCCTCGTGGACGTTGTCTCCCTTAAACACCTATTTGTCATTCTTATATAACTATTTGTAACCTTTAAACAAGTATTTGTCACCCTTGTGGAATGTCTCCCTTAAATACCTATTTGTCACCCTTATACAACTATTTGTTATTTTTGGATAGCTATTTGTCTCTCTTATCTACCTATTTATCACCCGAACATAGATTTCTCACCCTTGTAGACGTTGTCCCCCTTAAACACCTATTTGTTACCTTTATATAGTTATTTATCACCCTTAAATAGCTATTTAGAACCTTTAAATAAGGATCTGTTACCCAATAGAATGTCTCCCTTAAACACCTATTTGTAAGTTGTAACCCTTATATAGCTATTTGTCACCCTTATATAGCTTTTGTCCCTCTTGTTCACCTATTTGTCACCCTTATTATGCTAGTTGTCCCCTTTATTATCACGTATTGATCAGTGAAGGCACTAAGAATTTGTATATATGCATTGTTATATAAACACATAATTGTTATGACAAGTATGTCATAAATTGAACTTTGAGACATGTAAGATTGCACATCATTTTTAGTTAAGTGATATATATACATCATTTCATGTTTCCAAACGTAATGAGTTTAGCCATAAATTGGGTTCTGAACATATTACAATTATCCTCATCAAATGTCCATGATTCCAACCCCTTCCTTGACAATGAGTCAATATATTGCACTACAAAAATTGCGCAATTGAGGTTGTTTTCTACCTGTTGGGACATTCGGTGTCGAACACAAGTTCTCATTTATCGGCTCCCTCGAATGACTCATATTTTTTATATAATCCTCGTGCAACTACATCCTGCAATTGAAATATTTGACATCATTAGTTCAGAATTAATAGACACATTACAAATATCCACAATACAAAAACACAGATAAGACAAGTACCTATTTTCTTGTAGTGGCATCATGAGTGGACATGCCTCTCATGGAATTGTATGAGACAAAACGATGATTCTCTATATCAACAACAAATAGATGTCAGTGATTCCTTGAGTGTAACACGAAGAATATATACTTGTTCTCGTGCAGTTCTAATTCGTCATTCTCATAGCAACATTGCAACAATTCCGTGGTTTTTTCATCGTCGACCACTGTCTTGTTGTTAATGTGATTGACTACAATGGTGGGAAAATAAAGCCATCGATAAAAGAGATGTCTCTTTCATTGTGTCTTAAGTGGAGGTGGTAGATCATGACATTGATCACCTACAAATAGTCATGAATCTCTTAGCAGTAGAAATACAAGTTCCGAATTGGGAGAGTTGTGATATAATTAATGAAAGAAAGTACTGTATCATCCGTCATCTGGTTGTATAATAGATGAACGACATGATGTCTTTTTCAAAACTATCATGTTCGTCAATTCAAATAAAGGGGCACTACATTTGAAAAAAAAAAATCATGGTAGTCATAGCAAGGCGAATCATGATAAATTACAGAAGTTAAAAGAAGATAACTTACTCGATATCCCCTGAGACATAATCAACAATTAATATATTTCTAGTATTGGTATCCTTTGGTTTTAGCTGACATTTACAAATCCAATCAGCCTCTATAAGTTGTGTGATCAGGTAGGCTTCATCTCTCATCTATATTTATGTAAATACATTAATGTTATATTCAATCTTGTAAGAGGTAGGATTAATGTAGACTCACATTCTTCTTCCCTTTAGTTGTTTTCTTTGTAGGGGCCCTTAATTTCCTCATGGGATTATCAACCTGTTGATAAGGAGACTGAGAAAAGACATCTAGATGACGGTCACCACGCTCTTTGATTGTCTTAATCAAGAAATTTGGATCAATGTCTTTGAGTCCCACCTCCTCTACATGAGTGCTTGGCACGTAGTTCGACGGGCATTGGAAGGCAGACATCGGCGACAATGATGTCTAATGTGGGATGCATCTATTCCTCAACATGTATGTCCCCCTGCACGTCCTCTTTAGGGATTGCCTCAGGTGGCACAATAGGTGGTTCCTCCCTAGTTGGAAAGAACCCCCTTATTTTCTCAAGTAGTCGCTATTGCACCTTCAGTGATGAGTGCCTCCCATCTTTGGTCTTGGCCCTTTGTTGTAGCTACAATATCCTATAGCATAGACATAAAGGGAGTTGATGAGGACGTCTCTTCATTATCGGGTCGGGTCGTCACCTGACCACCATAGACTATGTCCCTTTTGCTTGGCTCAACAATGAGGTATTTGATCACCTGTAGTTCAATCCACATGACATCAATTATATATTAATGTTGAATGATAAAGAAGAAGTTTATAGTACTCATAATACTTGTTGACCTAGTAGGGATCCAATGAAAAATTTTAATTTCCTATCCACGAATGGCCCCCACCTAAATAATCGGAGAAATGCCACCCGCATTATTGCCTGCCGCACTCGTGTGTGCTCAAAAAGCCAGACCTATAATACGAAATATATTAACCTATTTTACAATTCAGTAGAATACATGATTGACACATTAATACACAACAAAAAGAAAAAAAGTTACAGCAAGTGCGATAGCACAACCAAATATAAATGAATGGGCTAGGGATGCTTCCTCTGCTCTTCTCTTAGTGCGACCTGTTATACTTGACCTTCAATTCTGGACTGCCAACACTAATCAGTAAAAATTGTGCATTGTTACCTATTACATGGCGGTTGCCCAATTGTAATGTGAAATTCTTTTAATGTCATCCAAATATGACAGTATCTATTGTAGGTAACAGTGTGCTGACTGTGGGTAAAGAAAGGTGCACAATATGAGTACACTCCACAACTGAACATCGTCGACCACATCTTGCTCTTCATCGGAATGAACTATTTGCTAGATGAGAAAGCACACCTTCTTCCAGTCAAATGTTGTTGCGACCCCAAATCGAAGGTGCAACTTGGACTTCTTTTTTAATGTTTCATAATGTTGAACCGACTGACTAGAGCAAGGCAATCCTAATATTATGGCCACATCCTCTACCATGAATGTGACCTCATTACTATCCATATGAAAGTTATTGCCTCCACAATGGGTGTAAATTATCTTCTCCAATATAGTCATGTTGAAGGTAATAGGAGAAGAATTGTCAACATATAGACTAAAAGGAGTGGTCCTCATCAACGACTTATGGCATTCTTGAAATGCTAGTTGATCACTATCCTTCATGTAGATATTCATGGAACACCAAATCGTGATGACCTTCCTATTCACTACATTCAAAGAAACATGAAAAATAAGAAATTAAGTTAATTGAATGATCAAGAAATACAAAAAATATTAAGATTAAGACAATGGTGACAAATGTATAAATAAGAGTGACAAATAGGTGGACAAAGGTGACAAATATGTCTTTAAGGGTGACAAATAAGAAAATAAGGATGACAAATAGTTATCTAATGGTGACAAATAAGTGTTTAAGAGTGACAAAGAATGGGCCAAGGGTGACAAATAGGTCTTTAAGGGTGACAAATACTAGGACAGGGTGACATAATGGGACAAAGGTGACAAATGTATCAACAAGGATGCTAAATAGGTGGACAAAGATAACAAATAGCTATATAAAGGTGACAAGTAAGTGTATAAGGGTGACATAATATGATAGTATGATATTGAAGAGGCGAAATCTCGCGTTGGATCCTGAGCGGACTGGTAATCACCAAGTTAGTGAACTGCAAGATAGGGAAATGGGTCAGAGGGCCCAGGGGGATTCCCTGGGGCGAAACCCTCCGACGCTCAAGTCAGTAGAGCAATGGTGGGAGCAGCGATAGGGAGTAAAGGTGAAGGCGCGAGATCCCTCTCCACCAATGGGGTGAAGTGATCCGTGCTCAGGAATTGGGGGTGGATCAATGCCCTTGGACCTACCTTTCGCCGGAGGGTATCCCAGGTTTAAATAGTGCGCCGCCCTCTGGAGTCCTGCAAGCCGAGGGGTCTCCGGTGGAGGTTACGTCCTCGTCGTGGGCGTTTATGGCCTCATCGTGGGGGCGTTATCCTCGCGGGGAAGCCGGAGCTCCTGGACTTCTTGGCGCCCGGCCCGCTGTGGACTCTAACGGCTGCAATGATAAACATTTTATCGGTCGTACCGAGCTTAGAGGGGCCGGCCCTACTTGGGCAATAGGCCTAGCTCGGTGAGGAGATGGGTCGGACAGACGGCTAGCGCTTCCCTCCTTCGTGCGGAGGGATAGCTCGTGCACGGGTCTTCCTGTGACCTGACCGATGCTCGGGCTCTCCGAGCCTTGGGGCCGCCTAGGAGAGTTGTTTCCACGAGCGTTGTTTTATTGGGCTTTTCCAAGTGGGCCCTGTGGGCTGTCACTTGGACGAGCTTGCCTCGTCGGGCCCTGTTGGGTCTAGTTGGGTCTGCTCTTTGAGTGGGCTGCAGGAATCCCCCTCTCCACTTGTCCCCCTCCTACTCCCGAGCCAAGGGGGCTCGGTTGAGTAGTTTTTCGAGGCTTTGGACCGGCGTGGCTCG
The DNA here is from genome assembly GCA_022559845.1 of Amorphophallus konjac. Classification (NCBI taxonomy): domain Eukaryota; kingdom Viridiplantae; phylum Streptophyta; class Magnoliopsida; order Alismatales; family Araceae; genus Amorphophallus; species Amorphophallus konjac. The sequence continues at coordinate 179,066 of JAHNEJ010002567.1, read as the reverse complement.
GGTGGGTGGAATCATGTCGGCGTTATGAAGCCACGTGTAGTGGTCGCCTGGGCCCGTAGTAATAATGATCCTGACGGATTTGAAATGAAGGGGCCCCCTTTTTCTCGGAGGTTGGAACGGCGCGCCGCCTCCCGCGAGGGTTTATAGGCGTAGGGCGCTGCTCGTCCTCCCAGCCTTTCTAGGGTTTTTGGCCTTTCCTCCACTTCTTTGCTTCTAGGGCTCCTTGATGCGCCGTGAAGATACAGCGGGGGAGCGAGTTCTTGCGGCGGCATTTGAGGAGCTGGCGCGTATAACCGCGGAGGCGATCCGGCAGCTTCTTTCTCCCCCGGAGTCTTCGGGCTCTCGTGAAGGTTCTTCTTCTAGCTCTATGGCGGATCTGCGCTCAGAAATCGAGCTGGTGAGGCAGGAGCCCGTCCCCAATCGCAGCGAGTTGGGGGAGGCTGATGTGAAGAAACTGGAGCATCGGTTTCGCCTGCCTCTCCGATATAGCTTTGCAGCCGCTGCCCCATACGAGACGAGCTTGGATAGCCGCACGGGCCATATCTGTACTTTTCTCCTGGCGTGGAAGAGCGGATTCTGCCTCCCCTTCGAGCCCTTCGTTCTGAAGCTTCTCAATTTTTTCGTGTTGGCGCCTGTTCAGCTGGTGGCCAACTCGTATCTTCTGCTGTCTGTCTTTCGGATCCTCTGCCGCCTGCAGGGGGTTCCCCCGTCCCTGGATCTTTTTCATTATTTCTTCGAGCTGAAGGCACATCCGTCGGCGGGGAAAGGCTTCTACTTTATTCAGGCGCGCAGGAATCGGAGTTGTATTCCGCTGGCGGTGAAGGATTCTTCGCACAAAGGGTGGAAGAGGCAGTTTTTCTAGGTGAAGGCGGAAGCAGTGGATGAATCCTGGAGGTGCCAGGTTATGCCCAACTTCCATCCGAATCTTCCCCCGCGGCAGGAGGAGTTCCCCGCCGATGTGGAGGAATACGCCGTTCGCTTGTTGACAAATCGCCGGTCGACTGAGGAGCTGGTGATGCTGGAGAACGTAGAGCAGTATCTGCTTACGCAGCTCAAGCCATCAGGTATCATCCTTCAGATCCTTCTGCGGGGTCGGAGGGTCGCCTTTTCGCTTCTTAACAGAATCTTCTTCTTCATTGCAGACATCCGGCGGGAACCTTTGGAAGAGGTCATCGAGGTCATCGATCTTGGGGATGACTCGGGGGCTGATGAGCCTGTCGTTCCCGCGGGTCGTTCCCAAGCCCGGGATAAGGGCAAGGGGGTGGCCTCCGAGGGATCTTCGCGGCCAAGCGGGACGAAGCGCAAGGATCCCATGGAGAGAAAATTGCAGGAAGCCGCGAAGGCCAAGAAACGGGCCAAGAAGGCTGGCCTTCCTACCGCTGTCGGGGGCGACTCTGGCTCGGCGGCGCTCCCCTCTTGGGGGCAAGATGGGGCCGACCCTTCCGGGCCAGCTCCCCCACCTACCAGGCGAGAGGGGGCCGAGGAGACCAAGGGCCCCCCAGAGGGTGGAGATGGGTCGGTTCTCCCCTCCCCGGGGGTGGAGGGGGCCGGTGCTGAAGTAGCCGATGTCGAGATCGGGAGACCGGTCTAGGTAGGCGATGTCTCGGGCGACAAGGCGCGGGCCGAGACAGATAGGGTTGGGGGTTCGCCTGGGAGGGCGTCGCAGCCCCAAGTGCTTGAAGTTCTCGGTGCAGTCGATCCCGTGGCGTCGGTCGAGGTTGGGGGTTCGCCCGGGGAGGCGTCGCAAACCCAACCGACCGCGGCGCACGGGGCGGTCGGCCTCGTTGCTCGAGCCGAACCTTATGGCGGGGCGTCCGGTGGGGAGCGGATCTCCGTGCCGGAGGCCTTGGAAAGGCTCGGTGTTTCGGGCGACCTGTATCGGGTTTGCCGAGAGGTTGCCACAAGGACGAGGGGGGAGACAAGCGCCACTCCCCCTCCAGAGTCCTCGACGTCCTCATGGAGGGTGGCCTAGTCATGGCTCGGTCGGCGGCCTTGATGGCGGAGACGTACGCCCGGACGGAGGCAGAGCGGTCGAGTCTCGCCTGGGCCCTCGGGGGGTGCGAGAGGAAATTGGCCCGCCTCAGCGAGGAGCATGAGGGGCTTCGACGAGAGTTCTCCGTGATCAGGGATTTGGCACGGGCGAGCCGGCTAGAAACCGAGGCGCTGACTTAGCAGTTGGCTAAGGCCCGAGAGTCGCTCGAGAGGAAGGGCAAACTCTTGGAAGAGGAGCGTCTGCGTCACCTCGATCTGGACGGTCGCTGGGAGCTCGAACGTGCCGAGCTACTAGACCGGGCGGAGGTAGCGGAGCACCTTCGTTCCGTGGCCGAGGCGGACCGAGCCCGGGCGGAGAGGTGGTTGAGCGAAGCCGAGCGAGGAGGTCGAGCAGACCTGGCGGGGGCAGAGGAGCGTGCGGCCGAGGCGGAGCGGGCTTGGGTCGAGCTCGTTGGAAGGACGGAGCAGATCGAGGCGGAGGAATCGAGCGGTATAGGAGCTCGGACGCCTACTCAGCTGACCTGGAGAGAGCCGCCCTACCATATTACGAGGTAGCGCTTCGCCGGGGCACCCGAAAGGGGTTTAAGTAGGGTTATCGTCGGGCGGTGGACTACGCCGACAAGCAAGACTCCGGGATCGAGTTCCCTTTGGGCCAGAGCTATGACTCGGATGAGTCGGCTTCTAGCTCCTCTACGTTGGGCGGGGAAGATCCAGAGGGGTCTCCTCCGGCGGGGTCACCAACTCAGGACGTCTCGGGAGGGCTCGCGACCGAGACAGTTCTCGCACAGGCGAGGTCAGTGCCCGGGTCGACCGTCACCGTGGGTGCTGGGGGTGACGCGCCCACTTCCGCAGCTCCCGAGCTTCAAAGTGGGCCCGAGGCCTGATGTATTTTGCCTTATTTTGCCCCTTTCTCTTGTTTGTCTCTCTTTCCTCCTTTAGAGAGTTCCTCTTTATGAGATAATGAATGACTTACTTGTTTGATCGCCATCCTTGCCGTGATTTGGTTGGCGTATCTGAAGTAGTTGGAGAGTGCCGATATGTCCTACGTGGTTTTCACATGCTGATTTGGTAGGCTTCTGACGGGGCATCTTTCCGTTCCCTCACGCTTTGAATGCCAGGCCGCTTCGTGAATCCCGCTAGGGCGAGAAACGAGGAGTTGGAGGTGACCGTTCAGGGGAGAAATCCTTTGGCGTGTTTTCGAGGGGGGAGTCATTAAGGCGTGTAGCCTCCTTTGGCCTATAAGAAGGACCGAAGGGTGCCCTTTCTTCTTTACCGCTTGGGATTTTCTCTAACGGTCTTTCCTCACTCCTTCTTCTTCACTCTGCGTTGTGCCGTTTCATTCGGAGCATGGATGATCCTTCGGAGGGTGACGCCGCCGACGATGGGGAGCAGAGAGCTCTTGCTGTCCTGGCTTGTTGGACGGGTCCCACGGTCGCCGCGCGGGTTTGAGACGGGTCCGACGGTCGCCGCGCGGATCTGGAGAGGGCTTCGACGTGTGAGGGCACGGCTCTTGCCCTTTCTCAGTTCTGGCGTGGCTTCCTGGCGGGCGCCGAGGCGGAGGACGGATGGGGGTATTAGGGATGCCTGCCGCCACTCCCCCTCTGCATGGGGGGGGGGGAGGCACACCAAGCTCCCTCCTCACCGGAGCCTTCCTCCGTCTGCAGCCTCTTTTTCCCTCTTCTGCTCTTCATTTCTTTTACTCTTCGGAGGCTGCTTGCTCTCTGTTCCCTTCCAAGGAGTTGGTATTTTGGAAAGAGGAGGTCTTCACGACGCTCCTTCTCCCTGGCCTCTATCAACTTGGAAGGTAGCCTTCCCCAACCTTAGAAGGTGGTTACCTTCTCTGTAGTCCCTCTGTCACCTTTGTCAGGGGTCATCTGAGCCAACTGGATCGGCCCCCTCTTGTCCGAGCCAGTTTCTACGCGAGGCAGAGTCAGTGGCTGGACGCGAGGAGATCGAGATCGAGTCAACCGAGCGATGACCTCTTGCAGCGGTGTTAGACGGATTTTCTTACTTTTTGTCATGCAATGTACTGGCCTTTGCCTTTCTGATGTATCAATAGTTTTGAATGAAAAAAAAGGAATTTATTTCGTCCATCTTGTTGTACAATTTCAAAAATAGAATTTGCGTAGTGCGGCTGCGTTCCATGTCCGAGGAATGGGTTCTCCTTCCATTGTTGCTAGCTTGTACGCACCTTTCCCGAGCTAGGATTTGGCTCGGGGCCCCGCTTCTTGTCCCCCTCCCGACCCGAGCCGATTGCGTCTCGGCAAGCGCTGAGTACTTCTTCGCACTCAGCGTGGCGCAGAGCCAGAGTCACTAGCTCGGCAAGGGTCGAGGGAGGGTGGAGGACAAGTTCACGGCGGAGGTTCTCGTCCCGGGTACCCCCGGTCAGTGCGGTTGTGGCCGATGCCACGTCCAGGCGGGGGATTCGTAGGGCTTCCGATTTAAATCGATGGACGTAAGTCCGGAGCCTTTCCCCTTGCGCCTGTTTAAGGGTCAAGAGCCCCGCTACCTATCTTGGGGGGGCACTTCCGACGAAGCTCTCCTTGAAGACTCGCCCGAATTGCTTGAAGTTTCGGATGGATCCAGGGGCGAGGGCCCGGAACCACGCTTAAGCGCCCTGGACCAGAGTGGTCACGAAGGCTCGGCACTTGATGGGGTCCGACGCTCCATGTAGAGTCATCAGGGCGTCGAAGCTATCATAATGGTCAGCCGGGTCGCCCTGGCCGTCGTAAAGCTTGAAGGTTGGTATGGGGGCTCTGAGAGATACCTCTGCCTTCAAGATATACTCGGAGAACGGGGATTTCTCCTCGTCTTCCGGGGAAGAGGCCTTCTGTAGGGCGCGAAGGGCGCGCTCCTGCTCAGCGAAGCGCCTTTCGAAATCTCGCAGCCGGTTGTCATGCCGCGGGGCTGGGGGGAGCGTCTTGGCGGTCTCCGGGAACGTCGGCTTCCGGATCTGGCCGTTGCGTCCCCCGCCTTCCTTTCCTTGGCGTGGAGGAGGCCTCTTGCTCCGGAGGCGGAGCTTGCGAGGGTCCTCCGACCCTGTTACGAATGAGCTGCCGGCGGCGGAGGGTGAAGCGGCCCCCAGCTGTGTGCTGGGACGTACTCCTGCGCGGGGGGGGGGGGGGGGGGGGGGGCTCCCTGACGGGGCACGGGATCTTGCATCCCTGGCCGCCTGGGTCTTCATGAGTTCCACGAGGACATCCAGTTTGGCGTTGAGGGCCTGGAAGGCTTCGGCGCCACCGTAGGGGGGTAGCCCCACCGCCGTAGGGGGGGTGATGGTCCGTCGGCGGGGATGCTGGCGTTGGAGGGAGGGTTCTGTGAGGCCCTGGAAGGGCCATCCCCTGCTGCTACCATGGTCTTACCCCTTTCGTCGGCGGACCTCCTCCCTGAGCTCCTTCTCACCATGTTGGCTCTTCGTGCGTTTCCCACAGATGGCTCCAGATGAAGAGGTGAAATCTCGCGCTGGTTCCTGAGCGGGCTGGTAATCACCAAGTTAGTGAACTGCAAGACAGGGAAACGGGTCAGAGGGCCTAGGGGGATTCCCTGGGGCGAAACCCTCCGACGCTCAAGTCAGTAGAGCAATGGTGGGAGCAGCGATAGGGAGGAGAAGGTGAAGGCGTGGGATCCCTCTCCACTAATGGGGTGAAGTGATCCGTGCTCAGGAATTGTGGGTGGATCAATGCCCTTGGACCTACCTTTCGCCAGAGGGTATCTCCGGTTTAAATAGTGCGCCGTCCTCTGGAGTCCTGCAAGCCGAGGGGTCTCCGGTGGAGGTTACGTCCTCGTCGTGGGCGTTTATGGCCTCATCGTGGGGGCGTTATCCTCGCGGGGAAGCCGGAGCTCCTGGACTTCTTGGCGCCCGGCCCGCTGTGGACTATAACAGCTGCAATGATAAACATTTTATCGGTCGTACCGAGCTTAGAGGGGCCGGCCCTACTTGGGCAATAGGCCTAGCTCGGTGAGGAGATGGGTTGGACAGATCGGCTAGCGCTTCCCTCCTTCGTGCGGAGGGATAGCTCGTGCGCGGGTCTTCCTATGACCTGACCGATGCTCGGGCTCTCCGAGCCTTGGGGCCGCCTAGGAGAGTTATTTCCTTGAGTATTATTTTATTGGGCTTTTCCAAGTGGGCCCTGTGGGCTGTCACTTGGACGAGCTTGCCTCGTCGGGCCCTGTTGGGTCTAGTTGAGTCTGCTCTTTGAGTGGGCTGCAGGAATCCCCCTCTCCAGATATAATTAGATAAGGATGACAGATGTATCAACAAGGGTGTCAAATACGCCTTTAAGGGTGACAAATAGTTATGTAAGAGTGACATAATAGGACATGGTGACATAATGGGACAACGGTGACAAGTAGGTCTTTAAGGGTGACAAATAGGTAGACAAGGGTGTTAAATAGCTATATAAAGGCGGCAAATAAGTGTTTAAGTGTGACAAATAAGTGGGCAAAGGTGACAAATAGTTATATATAGGTGACAAATAATGGGACATTGTGATATAATGGGACAAGGGTGACAAATAGGTCTTTAAGGGTGACAAATAGGTGGACAAAGGTGACAAATAGTTGTTTAAGGGTGACAAATAGCGGGACAGGTTGACATAATGAGACAAGGGTGACAAATAGGTAGAAAAGTGTGATAAATAGCTATATATAGATGACAAATAACGGGACAGAGTAAATGTGACAAGGGTGATAAATGTATCAACAATGATGACAAATAAGTGTTTAAATGTGACAAATAAGTGGACAAGAGTGATAAATAACTATATAAGAGTGGCAAATAATGGGACAGAGTGACACATGTATTAACAAAGGTGACAAATAGGTCTTTAAATGTAATGTTTCGAGTCTTTGGATCGGGTTTCCATGGTTTAATCATATTTATGGACTCTAATATTATGTTACATATAATTTATAGGTGGATTATCATATGCTTGTGTTGTGGGGAAGGAGAAGAAAGGACATACGAGGTAAGTCGTCATTTAGACTTGCATTCAAATGTAGAAAGTCTTCATTTGGACTTGCATTCAAATATAGATTCCAATCATTAGTTTGTTAAGTAATAATTAATCCATACTCAGGTGTAATTACACCCCCATGATGTGCACCAAATAAATAAATTTTCAAAAAAATAATTATGACGTGCTGCGCGGGATAACTCAAATATGTGTTATCATGCTATTATAATAAGTGAGCAATGATATGATGCCGCTTTTTTATCATATTATTGGTCATTATCAATTTGATCACTTGATCATGAGATTGAGGTTGGAAGAATGACTTAAATTTGGTGCTATGAGCTCAGGAGTGGAGAGCATCAAATTTGAGTCATTTTTCCTCGTTGGTGGGAAAAGGTGTGACAAAAATATGAGATAAAAAAGGTGAACTATGATATTACTTTGGAAAATGACCCACCTTTATATGTGGCACTTGTCCGTACTCTTTTTCTTAGTAGTTAACCACCTCTTAGGCATGGTTTTGTAACACTCCTACAATGTTTTATTGCTACCTAACTGCACAATATTGTTATGACATTTCCATCTTTGTATTATACTATTTAAATATATCATTTCTATGCTCCCTAATTAGCATGACATTGTTTAAGAACAATATCAAATACATGATTTCAATAATAATAAAGATGCAATCCTCATGGGCAGCTGATGAACTACAATTGACTGAAAGAACATTAAAATTTCATAACATTATTTTTTTGTTACAAGTGAGTGAAATGTGCCATACATTTACCGGAAACTAAAAAAGAGAGAGAGAAAAAAGGACGAGACTGTATTTTTTTTAATGATGGGATTAGTGAGGGAAGAGGTGGGGGGAGGGATGAAGGTGAAGGAGAAGTGTGGAAGAATTTGCCCTGAAGACAAATTGTTGACTTGATAGTATTGTTTTATTATTAAAATAGATTTTACTTTTGATGAATTTTTAATTTTCAAATCCTACTTTTTATTCATCAATTCTAAAGTCGCGTTTGGAATGGAGACTAATTTTTCTCCTTTTCGCAAAATTCATCTTTCGTATCGGATGTAGTGTCAGAGGATTTATCATGATTGATAATCTTGACAAGTAGGTCTGAGGGTGATTTTGAGGATTTGTAAAATGTAACCTCTTTTGTATCTACGTTCTCTCACCATCTTAAAATCTCCTCTCTACGGAAGCCAAGAAACATATGTTCATTTCATAAAAATGAAGCCATGTCGGGGATTCCAATGATTGGAATCCCGGCGGGGTTTCTTCTCAAACGCGCCCTAAGAATTAGCCCTTTAACTATGATGCTTATTTATAGTCCTCCACTCCTCCATAGTTATATATATTTGGTAAATACTCCTTTTAGAGACCTTTTCCCCTAAACACTTGAAGGGCTTATCATAATTTTATGAAATGTTTCAATAAATAACTTTCTATTATGAAGAGTTAGACATGATCATCAAGAGTTGGACTACACTCACAATATGATAGATTATAGTGGTCAAAAAATTAGACATCCTTTTCCTTAATAGATGTCGTCGCGTCGGGGCAACCCGATTCCCCAACAGCATGGTAGGGTACGATTGTGCCACACCCTTTTTTTTAGTCCTCTCCGGTAACAACGACCAATGATAGTTGGGAAGCCAGTTGGTAGCACGAGACTAGTGTTAGATAAGGAGAGGTACTCCAACCTGAGGCAGATGACACGACGAGATGTTTCCGCCTTCGATCGCGACGACCTCCCCCTCCTTCTACCACTATTTCACCACGACCTCTCTCTGATTCTCTGGACTCCTTCTTGACCGCCACAGTCTCGTCTCCACCATCGTTGACGACGACATGTGCCGTGCTGACTCTCAACTGGCACGATCCGATAAGCAAGTGCAACACGGTGGCTATTGAATAGAAGGTGTGAGAGAAGAGGTGGAGGAGAGGCGAGGAAGGATGTGGAGTTAACGTGGGCTTGCCCACTTAGCCTCAATTTGATAGAGAGTTAGGTTAAGGGTGGGTTAACTCAACCCGCTTAAAGTAGTCCGGAGTTAACCCATTTTTAATTTGATAGGAGAGGAGTTAATCCAAGAGTAAGAAGGTGGTCTAACCTATCTTTAATCCAATGTGATTTGATAAGCAATAAATTAACTCAGTAATGATGGCAACCAAAATATTATATTCATGTCTCTTTTTGATTTTTTTAAATATATCTCTCATCCTCTCTCTCTACCTCTCTCCCTCTCTCTCATGTCACTCTCTCTCTCACACACAAACATACATTAGTTAAAATGGATGGCTTCCATGCTATCCATACTAAAAGATTTTATATGGCTATGACATTGGATAATGGTTACATTATTATTTTATTTAAATAGAATTATGAACAATACAACAATTTTCAATTTCTAATATTTAATCGTACAATCTCATTTGTAACGTATGGCTTCCATGCATAAGACTTAAACAATCGGACGCCTTACACATGCATAATCACATATTTATAAATAAACATTTCATTTGTATAGTTTTCCCTTCTATTTTATATAATGCCTAATAGGGTGTTTGGTTATAATTTTTATCTCTTTTTTCTCTTAAAATAATTAGAATAGATAACTCCCTTAACCACATTTGATAATACCTTAATTTTTTGGGATGGAATCTCGTTTAGTTATAACTTCTCCCAAAATAAAAACATGTCTTACCATATTTATTTTTGAGAGAGGAGACTAAAGGAGAGTGGAGGTTTACTCCACCCACCCGACACCCCACCAACAAGGGCACCCCACCAACAAGGGCGTCAGAGCTGATGAGCTAGCACCCCCACCACCTGATCTATCGCTCCGACGCCCCCTTCACCATCAGCCAGATGATCCTGTCACTCCCAGAGGGGGAGCAGTTGCAACCCAGCCACGCCTACTTCCTCCTCGCCTTCCGTGTCTTCCACTCTGTCCTCTCCTTCGTCACCCTCGCCTCCTCCTTCGCCCGTGCTACCGCAACCGCGTCCAGTGGCGGGGGTGGCTTCCCTCCATCGGCCCTGCTGCAAGGGCAGCGGCTGCATCCTGGCCACGCCTACTTTCTCCTCCCCATCCACGTCTTCCACTCCATCCTCTCCTTCTCACCCTTGCCTCCTGACTTCGCCCGTGCCGCCGCCACCGCGTCCAGTGGCGGGGGTGGCTTCCCTCCATCGGCCGTGCCTACTTTCTCCTCTCCGTCCATGTCTTCCACTCCATCCTCTCCTTCTCACCCTCGCCTCCTCCTTCGCCCGTGCCGCCGCCACCGCGTCCAGTGGCGGGGGTGGCTTCCCTCCATCGCCCTGCTGCAAGGGGAGCGGCTGCAACCTAGCCACACCTACTTTCTCCTCCCCGTCCACGTCTTCCACTCCATCCTCTCCTTCGTCACCCTCGCCTCCTCCTTTGCCTGTGCCACCGCCACTGTGACAAGGGCAACTTCCCTCCATCGGCCCTACTGCAGGGGAAGCGACTGCAACCCAGCCACGCCTACTTCCTCCTCCCCGTCCACATCTTCCACTCCGTTCCTTCGTCACCCTCGCCTCCTCCTTCGCCCGCGCGACCGCTCCGCAACCACCGCGTCCAATGGTGCCTTCATTGAGAAGATCATGGAGGCCCAAGATGGAGAAGATGGGTTAAGGGCTTTCAAATTATTTTACCAAACATGTCTGTACAAAATTTAAAAATTATGATATTTTTATCAAACAGATAATTATATATTTTTATTAATTTCAAAAAATAGATTAAAAATCGACATAATATATATTTTTAGATAGAAATAATTTTTTTTAAAAGTGATCCCACACACCTGGTAATAAAAGAAAAAGAGAAGCTTACAGACAACAACTCCCCAAATTACACTATTTATATGCGCTTCCGTCCTCTTCCTTCTTACGATCCCGGCGCAGCCACGAGCGTGGGGAGGGAGGAAGTCTCTGCGAATTGTGGGCGGTTAATCCGAGGATTACCCACGACGCCCGGGCGATCGATACCAAGGTCCAAACCCTAGCTCCACTGCCGATCGCCCACAGGTGAGCGGTGGCACCGATCTTGCCACCCTGTCCTTGCTTTTTGTCCGTTCTTTCTCGGCGGTCTTCACCTCCCCCAAGACTTGGGCACTCGCCGGTCTAGGGTTTTCCTTCCTTTTGCGACGGATTTCCAACGCAAGATGTTTTTCTTTTTGTGGTTGAGTTTTTTGATGCGTGTGTTAATCTTCATCCGCTTGTGCCGATTCCCGGACAAGATTATTCAAATCGTTCTCGTCCTTCTTGATCGAACTTGAAGAAAAAGTTTCCTTTTTCGGTTTTGGGCTGTCTTTTCTCGTGGCATTCTTTATTGCGCAGTGATAACAGTTGCATGAAACGATGAATTCGGCATATATGGCATAAAGATTAGAACTTGTTGCCTTTTCTTTTGATTTTCATCGTCTTTTATGGTTTTTTTTCTTGATGGTGATCTTGTCTGCGTCCAGGGTTTTGAGGCCGTGTCGGAGTTAGGATGAACGCGCGGGTGTCATCTAGGCGGCCTTCCAGGAGGCGCGCTTCGGAAGCTAACAGCAGCAATGGGAAGGTAGTGTTGAATGTGGATACATATGTGGGGACGGGTGCATCTCGTGGCAGCATCCGCTTGCAGGATCCCCCGGTAGTGGCTGCTTCAGCAGTACCCCCGGCCAATCCGCCCGTTGGGCAGCAGGCAATGGGGTCAACCTTGCTCATTGATGTAGAGGCGATCGAAGATGATGTGCAGTTGCTGTCGTTCTCAGGTGGCTTCCCTCAGGTTCGTCAAATGGGAGTGACCTTTTTCTTTCGTTAGTTGCTTAAACTTCACAGTTGTTCGGTTGAGTAAGCTGGTCTAGGTTGAAATTAAACCCTAATGAAAGTATTGGGACAAGCTTTCAAACCGTTTTCCCTAATGACTTGTGTGTTGGGTGTTATAATAATACCACAGGTCGAAACCAGTCTGGAGCCTCCTATTTTTGAGATATATCGTGTATGGCATATCCTTTTGTCCTTTGAGCTCTGGTTTCGACATCATCACGTATCTAGAGTATAAGTTGTGCCTGGGACTCAGGGTTCTATCTTCCGGTTCCATTCCGTTGGTTTTGCTATTTTTGAGAGTGTTGTTTTCAGGTTTCTTCAGTGCTAGCTCTACTTTCTCCCTCCTTAAGACTATTGATTTTGACAAATCACATTTCTGTTAAAATTGAAGAACACCTCCTTATGGGTGATTTTGTTAGTATATTGATTATTTGTAGTCATCATTTCTCAAATTCCAGGGACGAAATCAATCGAGGAGGAATCTTCCTGTAACGGTAGTCCTAGATGAAGATTCAGATGTCCAAGCGGGCCCTTCCGGTTAGTTTCCATTGTCGGTCAACTGGTATACCATCTTAGCATGTGTTTATTTTGATCAATACTTATGATGCATACAGGCTGCCAATGTAAGACTATTATTTGACCTCATTCATTTGTCATCCATCCTTTGAACATATAAATCTTTTTTTAAACAGTTTAAACTGTGCTTTATTTTGCTGTGTGGAATGCCACTGTCGCTAAATTGATGTATATTGCAAGAGGATCTCTTCGTTTGGTTTTTGTACTTTGCAGTGCATCTACATTTTTCTTGAATCTTAGATATTTCATGTCAGAGGGTTCTATCATTGAAATTCTAGAAAGTAGTTGAGTTTAGTTAAAGTTCTCAGATATTTGGTTTCAGTTACTTGGCCATTTCTATTTCCTCTCGATATCAGTGCAAAACAATAGATTTTTTTTATCTGCCAATGTTGGCTTCATGTTTGTTAATTTTTTTTAATCTTTTTGATGCCAAGTTATTTTAGGCATATGTTAGAAGTTCAGGTAAGGATTCAGCTATTGGAAAGTTCATTTCTAGATTTCTATGCTATCCAGTTGCTCCAATTGCCCTTGGGCACCTTCTCTTTTGAGACTGCTGTAAATCTTACTTCATACACCTTAAATAGTCCTCACACATATTCCATACACTATTGCTACGAGAAAGAAGTGGTAGAGGTCCTGGTCTAATGGTCCAAATAAATTAAAAATAATGATGGGCCCCATGTGCTGCATGCCTTTGGCGCTCAAAATTCATGGGAGGGTAAATGCTTGGAAGTATAACTAGGAAGTGGGTCCCACTCTAATTTTCAAAATAAAAAAGAAAACATTCCTGACCTTTTGATCAACAGCTGGCCATTGATCAAACGCCCATTGTTTGCTGGGAAAGCCAGCAGCTGTGCTACGGGTCTGGGGGGGGGGGGGTCACACCAGTGCAGTGTGAATGGCCACACGTGAACCCTGCGTGGTTGTGCTTACGCGTGGAATTCACATTGCCCTGGCATGGGCCCCTCCCAATGGCATTAATGGTAACAACCATTCAATGGCATTGTAGATTTTTGATCTTGAACCTTGGATCTTAATCCAATGGTTCAAAAAGATTTATTAACAGGAAACTTCTTTGTTAGTTAGTTACTAACAGAAAAGTCTCTCTCTCTCTCTATATATATATATATTTAATTTTTAATAATGGAATATTCCTGGCATATTTTATCTGTCCACAAGTGATAAGAGCCATTGGATGTGATCAAACTAATATCATAATGGCCCCTTAAACATGCTTCTCATGTTTCCTTTTCTAACTAGTTGATTTTAAGCATCTGATTAAATCATGTTAACTTCTCTATAGTCTCTTTCATATATATATATATATGTAATTTTGGAATAATGGAATATTCCTGGCATATTCCATCTTTCCACAAGTGATACGAGCCATTGGATGCATTCAATAGATTTCTGCTGTTGGATCTTTCTCCTTTGCACAAAACCAATTAATGGCTATAATGGGCCCTTAAACATGCTTCTCATGTTTCCTTTTCTAGCTATTTGATTTTAACCATCTGATTAAATCATGTTAACTTCTCCGTAGTCTCTTTCCCTTTCCGAAAAAACCCTTTTAATGCACAACTCTCTCTCTCTCTGTTACTGCAACCTGATTAAATCAGCTTTTAAGTTCTCCGTAGACTCTTTTTCATTTCCCCTAAGAAAAGCCTTTTAATGTATATTGTATATCTCCCCTCTCTCTCATTCAAGAGAAACACATGGCACTTATTATAGCAACCATTCATGTCCGATGACGTCCATTCTTTGGGGAGACCATTAAACTAGTTCTCTCTTTTTAATGTTTCCACCCCTCCATGTCTCTCTATTTTTTCCTCTTAACAAATTATCATAATTTCCTTGTTTATATTCTTATTTTATTTTATTTTCTCTTCTTTCTCTCCAAAATTTCGCTTCTTACACTACTTTATTTACTTTCTCCAACAGAAATTGTGCATTTCCTGCACATGGTTCTACCTTCTATTGATTAACTAATGAAGTGTAAATAAATTTCTCTATTAACGTAGTAATAGACAGCTCACCTCTTTTTTTTTTCCACCCTTTTTACTGTATAAGTTAATGTCCCATTCTCAGTTATGACCTTTGGCCCATTTGACCAAGCTTAGTATGAAACATTAAAATGAGCTTTCAGATGGTTTGTTTCAAGATGGTGCTACATTGTTTCTGATGTACACATTAGAACTGCACATCTTTGATCTGAGACCATAACATGTGATACACATACTCAAAAGACACATGACATTATCTAGCATGCCACATTTGGCCTTCTTTAGAATAGTAGTTATTGCTTGATTTGCAATTTTACTATTAGTAGTTTGTGAAAGACAATTGTTACCTGCATATATTAAGGGATAAGTTCATATATACCATCCTTATATGCAAAATATTGAAAATATCATCTTTATATGTCAAATATCATGCATGCCATCGTTATAAAGTAATGTATTCGCCATAACCTTGACACTCTGTCCCATTAAGTAAACCAAATGGGGTTAAAAGCTAATCCAGGTGAAAAAAAGACATTTGCCACCGCTGTCATTGAAAAGGCCAGCACCATTGTCGTTATAGAGACAAGCGGTGGTTGCTGCTGTGTTGACCAGAAAAGAGGCTGACTATGTTTTCCTTTTATAATGGAAAAATATGAACATTGGGGGCTTTTTAATCATTTCATTCTCTCCTTATTTGTTAACCATTAGATTCTAATGTTAAAAAAAAATGTTCGTGGCACATTTGAATGGAAGTTGAATGGCAGTTTTGATGGTAAAGTTTTATACGGATGGTATACATGATATTTGACATGTAAAGATGATATTTTTGTTATTTTGTATGTAAGGATGGTTATGAAATGATCCTTATATTAAAGTCTAATGTTTGATTTGTAATTTTGCATAGGAATGTAAATATTTATTTTATCATTATAATAAAATAGGACTACAGATTCTCATATATTTTGGCATCTGAATTTAGGGGTTCAATTCTTATCAAGAAAAATGGTGGACAATATCTGTCTATGTTGTATAAGTCTTAGACCCTATTTAACCTATCAAACTCTAAAGACAACTTGACTGCACTTGGAGAAAACTCTTTTTTTCTTTAGCTATCCCCATTTGCCTAATGAAAAAAGAAAATAAAAATAAAAATATAATAAAATAATCTTTTTATATGATGCAGAATTGTCATCCTTATATAGTTATTATTATTTATTAATCACCTCATTACGTTGCAATACTTGCAAAAATACCCCTGTTGTCACGTGCTGTTAGCATTCTGTTCTCTTATTCAACCCTACTTAGTCTTTAACCTAATTTGAAGAAAGGGCTAAAATATCCCTAATCTTTCCACAACTCTCTCTCTCTCTCTCTATATATATATATCTTTATCTCCTCCTCTCTCTCACTCTCTTTGGCACAATGTGCCAGTGAAAATGTTAATTTTGTATAGGGGTATTTCCGTCAAAAAAATTTAATTTTGTGGATCAAATGGACATCTTGAATGACAACTAACCTCGGGCAATTTTGCACTTGTTTTTATGTAAGAGGGTTATCAATAATAATCAAGGAAGGTAAGGATTGGGTGTCGGGTTTGGATCAGGGGGCCCAAAACCCGATCCTGATTGGCCTGAACGGCCGATCCGAGCCTGATCTCCATGCGATCTTGGATCGGCCACTATTTAGTATTTTTAATAGCTTAAGTTTTAAACTTTACTTTTTAAAGAACTTTTGTGCAATTTTGTAGGAAACCCTACTTCTTTTGCCTCTTCCGGTTCTTTCTCGTGCAGGATCTGATGGAGGCAGCTGTGGAAGAGGCAGAGAGGAGGCTGCGGTGGCGCCATGGTGGAGGAGGAGGAGGAGAGGAGGCGGTGGCGGCAGCTGTGGCTGCGGCTGCAGTGGACAACAGTGGCCCCAGTGATGGTGAGCAGCGGCCCGATGACGGTGACGACTGATGGCGACACTGAGTTCTTCTTCTTCTTCTTCTTTCCCCTTTTTAAACCATGGGCTGGCAGGGGAAGTGGGAGGGCCGTTCCTGGCAGGAATTGGGTTGGATCGGCTGATCCTAGTGCAGGATCAGCCAATCCAGTCTGATTCCAGGCCGAGCTGGGCGATCCAATTGATCTCTGATGAGAATCGGGATTGTGGGGTCGGACTCAGATCGGCCATCCCCAAAACAGATCGGATCAGCTCAGATCGGCCAGCCCCAAGGCCGATCTGGGCCGATCCGATCTGATCCTTCCTTCCATGATAATAATAGCTATGTAAGGAAATTCTGCAATTGTTGATGTAATAGGGTTATCTTTGTAAATTTCCATAAATGAACATAATAAAATTTGAAGCAAAAAGGAAACAATCACAATTTTATTTCTTCAAAATTTACAATGTGAGATTTCATGTAAGAGATTTATAAATTATTTCTCTCTTTATATAACAACTATATTTTAAAATTCGGTAAATATACTTAGATGAACTTTTGAATCCTTTACAAATAATTTTCCATAATCTTTTATTTTTTATTTAACGTGCATTTGCACGTGGTTGCTTACTATCTATCTAGCTAGAGAGAAAGAGAGTTCCTGTTCCCTATGATCTATCTAGACCATCAGATTTCCTTTATCTAAAACAGAAAAACTGGAAAAGAAAAAACTGTGCCCACCTGGCAGAAATCTCACATGTGTGGAGATTCCCACTGGTGGGCAGCTGTGCCATGGTGGGCGGATTCTCCCAGTGCACACATGATGGGATCCAGCTCAACTGTCTGATTGGTGGTCTTCAGATAATTTTTCTGCAAAAAATAGATATTTTTACCCCCCCCCTCTCTCTCTCTCTTTCTTCTGTGCGTGGTTTTTTGGCCCAGTGAATTTAAGGTGCATCGAAGGCGTGCAGCACACTTTCACTTTTATTTTTTTTCACTAGTAGATGTGCACTTAGTTTGTCCAATGGTTAGAAAAATAGTAACAAAGAAGTTTCCTGTTATTTGGAAAGCGGAAATCTATCCTACATGCGCACACACACACTGGTGCTTTTAATGTCTCCATTATTTTCTTTTTTCAAGGCGCTGTTTGATGTTTTATCTTCTGTTCCTCTTTAAAGGGGTCTCTGTGGGGGAGCCAGCAGTTAGGGTGACTGCCAACAACCGCAACAGACAGAAACTTCCACCTAAGAGGACAATAATAAATTGCGAGGACTATGAGAATGTGGATTTTAGTTGCAAGACCAAGGTATGTGTCAGTTTTCTAGTTTAGTTTTAATCTTACTGCACTCCATCTGAACATTTATTTTTTTCTTAAATGAGTGATTAAGCATTTGATGAGATAAACTTTGGTAATATGTTCGAGAGTTTTTTCTTCTTACATTGCTGATTAAACATTTAAGGAGATAAACTTATGGTAATATGTTTTAGAGTTTGGTTATATTTTGCTGTTTACTCTGTTTCCTTTTTTTGAATGTTCTTTAATTCTCATGCAAACAGAAATGAAAAATTTATTGTTTTTTGGTATTTAGTCCACTTCTTTATGGGATTTTTATTTTTCAAACCATATAAGCTGTCATACTTAGGGATTAGCCCCTTCAATCCTAATATTTATCTGTAAATCTTGACAATCCCAATATATTTGGTGAACACTCTTGAAAATTAGGAATAAGCCCTTCAAGCTTTTAGGATAAAGGCCCTGAAGTGTTTATCAAATAAGTGTGTAATTGTGGGGAGTTATAAATAAATATCAGGTTGGATGGATCTGGTACCTGAATATTGACAGATTATAGGGTTTGAAAACTAGAAAACCCTTTCTTTATTCGAATGACCCCCAAACCCTGTGCAAGAACTTTGTCTTTTTGTCTTTGTTTTTATGGGTGCGTATATTGAGTGTTGACAAATATACGTTGGGTATGGTTATAAACTTAAACCTTGCCACGATACTATAGGTTGGTGTGTTTAGCTATATGCATAGCATATATATGCACATATAGATATGAACATCTAAATGCACTTATGCATGTGCTTGCAGTTGAACCGAGGAACTGAATGAAAACCCTAATATGCTGTTTAACAAGGATATTTTGACATGGCTGCTTTTCATGGTGCAGAAGTTCCATATGAGATTTTTTTATCAAATGGTTATGATGTTGGAGCTCTTTGCACACTTCTATTCTACATATGCATGAGCAGTTTCATGGTTTGGAAAGATTGCTGGCTGCTCCAGTGTGGCCCTGGCCCCTGTGGGCAAAGCTAGAGGATGGGCAGACTGTTTCATAGTTGGGTAGATAGGCATGAGTTTGATCTCTTACTCAAACAACCATTTATTATGAAGTCCAATGCCCAAGTTAGTAGTATGTGGCAAGAAAAGGGGTCATGGCAGAGAGATCCAACCTTTTCGTTGCAGATACCACTGAAAGGGTCATCATGTATATGAATTCCCTCAGAGGAATTTGCTTATAGATTATACCTTCGATAGACTGATGAGTCTGAAATGGAAGAAGTTGTACATATCCCAGTTGAGGAGACTAGTGATGAGGGATAACTAGAAGTTACTTGTAATCCAACTCCCTTAAATTTATTTAGGGCCTCGTTTAGCTGTACAGTCTGAGTCTTTGGGGGAAGACTCAGAACAGGATTTTGATAAACTAACTTCTACCATATCTGAAAGCAGTGAGAATGAGTTGCTTGAGGAGGAGCTGTATTCTGAGAAGGTTGTCCTTGGTCTCACTGCCACCTTGCCCAGTCCTTTGCCCACTAAGTTTGGGTCTACTTGATACAGTGAGACAACTTGTGACACATTTCTATGATTGATCCACCTTTTAACTTTGGGAATCTATGTGCTTTTGAATATGGAGGGCTTGAGATGCCATGAACTCTTGCCTTGTTCCTTCTATTCCTTGAGGGCTGCTTTGGTAACCTGTTAGGGTTAGCCGTTAAGGGTAGGCCCGGGTAAGTTATATTCTAGAGTTAAGCCTAACTGATTTTGGTAACTAGTTTCTTATTCTACATAGAAAAAATAAAATAGATAAAATAATTAAATAAATAAGAAAACTACATAATCTTATGCTGACCAACCAAGAATAGCTAATTCGACCTTTTTGGTCGAATAAGCTACTCGACCTTAACCCCGTAACAACCCACCCGATCCCGATCAAGCTATCTGCACTACCAAACCCGGTTAGACGGAATAACGAAAAACCACACTATTCTACCTCCATTCAGTTATCAAGCTACCCTGAGGCTTTTGCCAATGCATCTTTCTTTTCAATGCCAGACACTTCTTTTATCACGTTCTACTCATGTTTAAGGTGATTTATGTATCCACATGCTTCTGATCACCAGTCATTGCAATTAATGATTTTTAATGTTCCTGCTTGTTACTATTATTTTGCAGTCAGTTTTTAAGACATGGTACATAGAATTATATATTTGCTCGACTAAGTGTGCAAATAAAATCTAGGTTTTTTTTGCACAAATACTTCTCTAAATATCGATTGTGCCAAATATATCTCTCATTTGAGCATGTTATCAAGAATATCCTCAATTTAGTCTTAAATGTTGTGGTTATACCCCTATCGTAACCCCCGTTAGTTTAACTTGAGTTAAACATGGGTTAAATGGTGAAATTACTAACCTATCATCTGGTTACCCCTTCTCTCTCTCTCTCTCGTCGATGGAAACCCTAATTAGGGGGGGGGGAAACGTTGCCGGCTACGAGGTGGGGGGAGAGGGGGAGGGGGTGCCGGCGGTGAGGGAGTGGGGGCAGAGCAGTAGGGAGAGCGGCAGAGAGCAGCGTCGTCGGCTGTGAGGTGGGGGTAGAGGGGGAGGGGGCCGCTGGTGGTGAGGGAACTGTGTTGCCGCCGCCACCGAGAAGGTCCATGTGGCAAGGTCGGGTTTGGGGCTCCCCATCTTTTCCTCCGTTGCCGCCAAGAAGCCTCACCAGGGTGCTCACGTCCGTTGCCACCGGAGATGCATCAGGGGAAAGCAGCGCCACCGGCGGCCGATGGACACACTAATGGGGTGAAGGGGGGAGGGGAGAATAGCGTTGCCGGCCAAGCAGTGCCACCATTTGGAGTAGGGAGGGGGCGGGGGGCGTCTGGAGCAGGGAGGGGGCTACCTCCTCTCTCTCTCTCCCTCTCCATCGGGTCACTGCCGCCACTGGCAAGACCCCTCCTGGCCGCTGCTTCCCCTCCCCCGCTGCTGATGAGGACAAGGGCGTTGTCATCGGGTTGCCGCCGCCGCCAAAGAGCTCTGCATCAAGCCTAGCCATCTCATCTAGAATAGACCCCAGGAAGGCCTCCCTCCGGCGCCAGAGGGGGAGACCCGTTTTGGCGACCCTCTCTCTCTCTCTCTCACACACACACACACACACACACACACACACACACACACACACGTACACATTCTATTTCACTGTGCAGCAGGGGGGTGGGAGTCGCATCACCCGCCGACGGTGATATTGGTGGTGGTGGGGAGGCCTCGCCGGAGGTGGGAGGGGGAGTGGGTTGGGGGAGGGAGGGCGCTCTCTCTCTCCCCCCCCCCTTAGTAAGGGTACTTTAGGTATTTCACTACACCTAATGGTGATAGATGGCATATTCCACAGAATATTTGCCTCTCATCAACAGCAGTAAATCACAACATTTAAGGCTAAATGGAGGATATTTTTGATAGTATGCTCAAATGAGGGGTATTTTTTGGCATAACGATATTTAGAGAGGTATTTATGCAAAAAACCCTAAAATGTATAAAAGCCAATAAAAATGTTAGAAAATCACCTTGAAATTGCCTGCCTTTTGCCTTGATGCTCTGCTAGGATAATGAGGAGATTGTCTACCTACTGTGCTAGATGTTTTTAAACATTAATCAATCTCAGATGTTTAAAACGTATTAGTGCGATTTTCCAATCTGCATTGTCAAAAATATAGAGATACCAACCATTGGTGATCAAAATATAAGACTTGAATTCTTTCTACCATTGCACCAATACATGGTCTAAACATCCCCAAATAGCCCATTGAAATGCCAACCTTTCCGTCAAAGATCGGCCTCTTGAAGTTAGAAGTCTAAGATCACATCATGAAGAGACATTATAGCTTGCGATTAATTCACCATTGCCTTTAATGGGCTAGTAATGGCCATAAGTACCTCAATCACTCGACAGTGAATCAGTGAGACTCTTAATGATTTCTGGTGCCCCAAGTATGCAAGATCACACATGTCAAAAATTGTAGATATTAATGAAATTGATACTCAGGTCCTTTCTCTCCTGTGGTTCTTTTCCCTCCACTAACTCGACCATTGCCCACCCTACTTTGTACCTGGTTTTATAGCATCTTACAGTGCCGAGCAAGATTCATAGTTTCCAGGTCTGCTAGACTAGTAATTCTTAATGCCTCCCTCATGTGAATGCATGCGAAACCCTTTTGAGGCCACAGCTTTCCCTGCTAAAGGAATATTCTCCAAACCATGTTCAACTTACTCTCTTTCAACCTTGGATTACAGAATCAAAACATCAAATAAGTAGGGAGTGGCTGTGGTGACTACACCACCACCGGTTTTACCCTTTTTTTTGAATTTTTCTTTGAGTGGGGTCCACGCCAAGCTATCTTTGCGTGGGCCCCAAGCCACTATTCGACGTCACTTGCATGCCAAGCAAAAAAATGACGTGAATAGTGCAAATTTGAAATATACACTATTCATGTTGTTTTTTTTTGGTAGTGAGGCCCAAGATAGATGGGTGGCTTGGGGCCCATGCAAAGATAGATTGGCGTGGGCCTCACTCATAATTAAAAAAAAAGTAAAACCGGTGGTGGTGTATTAAGTGTTTCTCAACAAAAAAAGTCATGTCTTGTAACATAGGAGAGCGGACACTTTTTTTTTTTCTAATCTTCTCCAGAACATATAGTTGATCACCTCCCAAACGGTAGTACCTAAAGGCACAATCTAAAGAGAATACCTTGACTATTCCTTTTCTAGCTGAAAGACAGTTAATTAAGTGTATTTTTTGTAATTTTTTTCGGGGTGTTTTACTTCGGGTTTGCTGCATTTCATAAGTTTGTGGTTCTATATCGGTTTTTTGAGGAGGTGGCAGATTACAATTTATCATTCTTGCCCTTGTCATCTAATCCTTCTCTGCACACATGTTTCACTGTCAGGCACTTAATATTGTTGACATAAGATTGCCACTCCATCAAGTGGACATAAGAACCTAATTATCATTTAGACCAATAAACTTGGACTGATCAGGATCTGATACTTGATGCTTGTTTATCAAGAATAAGATTTATACAAAATAGATTGCTTAGATTTTTTTTTGAAAGTGGGTAATACCACTGATTGTATGAAAGAAAATGAAGTGTACAAGTGTAAGAAAGCTCTCAAAAAGAGAACCAATACAAAACACACCAAGGCTGTGTGGGACCAATTACCCTCCCAACAAAGCAAAAAGAGATGAGTTAAGGGCGTTCATATTACAAGACAATTCCGCTCATTCCCTCACTCTAGTACAAATGGAAGAAATAAGAGTCTTCCACTCTAGCCTCTCTTCTAAAAATTTTGTTATTCCTTTTACCCCAAAGGGACCAAAGAGTGACATGCAAAATAAGCCACCAAACAACACGATCACCTCTGATGGGCCAAGTCCTGCCCCACAACCTGATGAAGGACCGTATCTCCGTCTGATGGCCATAGACACACCGGGCTCTGGAAGCCAACCCCTCCCACACAGTTTGTGCGTACTGACAACCAACAAAGAGATGGTCCACTGACTCGTCTTCTAGGCCACATAAACAGCATGAGGGCTGGATGTCTGGATGGAAGCATTTGAGCTTGTCTCTAGTTGGAAGTCTCTTATGGAAATCCTCCAAATAAGAAGTTTCACCTTCAAAGGACTCTTCGGTCTCCAAATGTAGGGAATATAGTCGTGACGCAGGCCACCATCCAAGATGACGATATAACTAGACCTCACAAAGAAGGTCTCCCTTGCCCCACCACCACGACCACACATCCTCCTAGAGGGGGCAAGAGGCAAAGTCTTGGAGGAAGATAAGGAGGTCTTGAAATCGCTCTAACTCGGCACTCGAGAGGCCCCTCCTGAAAGTTGGAGCCCAAGTGCCCCCTAAAAGGTGGGGGTCGAAAGCACGGTCAACCGTCCCAAGAGGGTCTGCCAAGATTGCGAACAAGTTAGGAAAAGAGTCCTCTAAAGTGAAGTCATCGTACCATCTGTCCTTTCAGAAAAGGCATTGGTTGCCTTTCCCTTGACAGACTCGGACCCCGGAGGAGAGGAAGTCCCCGCAAGAGAAGATGTCGCGCCAAATAGGAGACGTTTGGGCTGGAGGTGGAAAATTCAGGTCCCAAACTCCTCGCAAAGTACCTATACCTGATGTGCTGCGCCCAAAGACCCTCATCTTCTGCTCCCAACCTCCAAATCTACTTATTAAGAAGAGCCATATTGAAGGCCCCCACATTCTTGATGCCAATACCCTTTTGCTCTTTAGAAATAGTCACCCTCCCCCACGCAATGTCATGCCAATACCCCCTATACCTCCCACCACGGCCATACCAAAAAAATAGATTGCTTAGTTAATGCAATAGAGTTACTATTTGATATGTGACCCTAAAATACTAGTGTTGAATGATTTGTGGTCTACATGAGCTTTTTGATCTTGCAACTGTATAGATTCGAAAATTACATAGTTGAATAATTTGCTGTCTACAAGTCCTTTTGGCCACAGAAGATTTGGTGCTATAGATTGGTAATCAGCAACAGTGCATGGTTTTGGAGTATATGACAATAAGCTAAGTCATTGGTGTCATCAGATTCCTTGTTGTGAGGACCAGGATTCAGATTATGATCAATTTGTATTTGGAGATGCCATCCAAGCAATGGACATTTAGCGCTAGTTTTATTTAGAGATGTGACAAAACCCCTGGGCAATGTATTGAAAATCCACATGGGAAACTGGCCGGTTTTTTAGCCCTGCCATAGGCTAACTATTTTTCATTGTAATGTATGATTTTGTGTTGATTTGGTGCCCTTTTGGTGAAACTAGGTCATCAAACGAAAAATAAAAAATAAATTGAATAAGAAAATCATCTTTACCTTTTTTTTTCCTACAAATTTAGTGGTGGTTGTGGTTGCTTGGCCATGGCCGTTGGTTCATCTTCTTTTCTTACCTCTTCCTTTCTGTATTTTATGTTTTTCTTTTCTTTCTTCCTTTTTTTGGCTTGTAGAGGTGATGTGGTCCTATGTAGTCTGAGGCCTGAGGCGAGCGAGGCGACCAGGGGGGCGCCTCACCTAGGCGATGGCCGAGGCGTTTGAGGCGAGAAATTAATAAAAAAATAAAAATAAAATTATATGTCACAATATCACAGAAATATATATTTTTGAACAGTAAATATCATAAAACTGCATATACACTAAACAAGAAATATCAAAAACTTCATATACAACTAACACGTGCAATATTATAACAAAACAAAAATAGTTAAACAACCAAACAAGTTAATTACATAATCCCATAATACAAAGTGTTTCAAATCTCTCTCAACTCAAGCCTCCTCATCATAAATCACTCATAAAAGAGGAGCTATCACTTAGAAGCTCATTCTCATTCTCTGATTGTGTCCCCTCGGAATCAACATCTCTCACATTTATGGAGTGAGATGTGGCAATGCTTTTTCCCTTTCCTAGATGACGCTTTTTGGTTCCCGCCCTTGTGCTTGGCCCTTCCTCTTCGTTAACACCGGCAGCGATTTCAACATCTAGCCATGTGAGGTCCTCTCCTTCATCCACAAAATCTTCATTTTCTGGCGGATTAGCTATCTACTCATTGCAATCATCAATGTCATCCAAAGAAATAGGATCATAGTCACTTTGTTGAACACGCAAATGACGAGCATGGAGACGTTGATTATATTGCACAGAAACAAGATCGTTCAACTTCTTTTGCTCCAACTTATTCCTTTTCTTTGTGTGCACTTACAAGTATATTAGTTGCAACCAATTAAACAAAAAACACTAATTTTTATGTACTTGAATATGAAATTATTCAACTAACCTGTTCAAATCTACTCCAATTGCGCTCACAACTAGATGCACTACATGTCAAACTTAAGATCTGAATGACTATCTTTTGAAGGTTTGGTGTGGCGGTTCCAAAGTTCAACCACCATGTAGCTACATCACAAAGAAATTATGACAATAATTCTTACTCCGCGATCGCAATGAAAATTAGACAAGAAATTGAGAAAAGCATCCATACTAGGAACCATAGAAGTGCGTTGCCTAATGGCCATTTCTCTCCCAAATAGCCCTTGAGCATACTGATAAGTTGCAAGCTCCTTGAAAATTGCATCTTGGCATGAGGGTTCTGGAACTAGCTTTTCAATGCAATCATATAGCCCTTGCTTAACTTCTTGATCATACTCAATTTGGGAATTAGAGAAATAAAGAGCTGGATTAAGATAAAGGTCAGCTGCATGTAAAGGACGGTACATTTGAAAGTCCCACCGTCTATCAATGATTTACCATATTGGACCATATTTGTCAAGTTTGTCATTTAATGCACTCTTAATTCTCTCCTTTGCACGATCCATAGCCTTATAAATGTAGCCCATCGCTTTTCTCTATCAACCAACCGTAAAACCATAACAAGGGGCTTGTATATTTGCAACGAATATGTCACGCCATTCCAAAAAGAAGTCTTTAAGATTATGCCCTCTACCTTCTTCCCTTCAAATTTTTTGGCCCACCGATTATTACTAGCAAGCCAATCAGCAGATGTAAACATTCTTCTTAAGCCATCTTTGCAATCAAATAGACTCTGTAAATTTAAGTAGTTGGTGGCAAAGCGAGTGATAGCTGCACGTGCAAGATTTTTGTCATCTGTATACTTTCTCATCATAGCAAGAATCCTTGTGTGCCCATAAATAAATGTAGTAACCAATTTGGCTCTACGAATGGTTTCTTTCATTGGAGACAATTTGGAAATATCCTCCAACATCAAGTCTAAACAATGGGCAGCACATGGTGTCCAGAATAAATGAGGATGGGCTGCCATCAACATTTTCCCGGCTGCCACATAACTTGACTCATTGTCTGTCACAATTTGGATGACATGTTGAACCCCAACTTCTTTAATAACCTTGTCCAATAAACCTGCCAACAATTTGGCTTCTTTCATATGTGCAGAAGCATCAATTGATTTCAAGAAAACAGTCCCACCTAGAGAAATAGAGTAAGACATAATGACATTGAGAGACATAGAAAGAAAAATAGAAAATATATTGAATAGTCGAGAGTGAGAGAAAAAGAAAAATCTCACCTGGAGAGTTCACAAGAAAGTTGATCAGTGTCCGTCCCTTCCGATCTGTCCATGCATCGGACATGATGCTACAACTATATCTCACCCAATTTTCTTTTTGGGCTTCCACCAACTCGAGTTGATTTTATCTCCTTATGTAAAAGAGTCTCACGAATCTCATGATAGCTAGGCCCTTTATATCCCGGACCGTACCGTCCTACAGCTTCCAACATTGTTTGAAAGCTAGGTAGACGCACAGTATTGAATGGGATGCCAGCTTGATAAAACCATCTACCCACATATTGGGAAACCCTATCCCGATGTTCATTTTCCCATTTTTTATCTCTTACTGTCTTCACTTATTCTGGATCAGGAGTGCAGAACTTGTCCAGAGGACCCTTCATCCGTGGTGGCTTTGAAATAATGTCATCAAATATATTAACTTCCAGCGATTGAGATTGACATGAATCATTTAACAAATTATCTCTACCTTCCATCTCCCTCACCATTTGTAACTTCTCAGCTTTAGCTTTCTTGGCATTTTGCATATATTCTCGGATTTCTATCTTCACATCCACGGGAACCTTATGGTAAGCTGTCACATTTGTACCTAGGCCGCCTAAATGTTGCTTCAGCCGATAAATCCCTCCTTTACTCACTTTTTTACAAAAATTACATGTTATCTCATCTCTATTTTGTGGATTGGCAGAGCTTCCATATTTCCACCCAATGTCTTTTGGTCTGCCCTTTTCTACATTGGGCCCTTGTGTGCTTGCATTTGACGATGCACCACCAGAAACAGACACAGAAGTAGGTGGTGTAGGCGTAGACATCTTAAAAAAATCAAACAACAAATTTAATTCATATTGCAATAATAACTCGCACAAAAAATAAATCAAACACCCATTGTAAAAAAAAATACTGACTATTTATTGCCAATGTCGATTACCCTGCACGAATGAGTGAGAGATCGGGGAGACAGACAGTGAGAGAATTGTCGATTACCTTGCACAAATAAATCAAAAATAAGCCCCTCTGCCAATTTGCATCTGCTGTCATCAGAGAGAGTGAG
Source organism: Amorphophallus konjac (assembly GCA_022559845.1). Taxonomy (NCBI): domain Eukaryota; kingdom Viridiplantae; phylum Streptophyta; class Magnoliopsida; order Alismatales; family Araceae; genus Amorphophallus; species Amorphophallus konjac. Next base: position 151,345 of record JAHNEJ010002567.1, on the reverse strand, counting down.
AGATCGGAGAGACAGAGAGTTTACCCTGCACAAATAAGCCCCTCTGCCAATTGTCGATTACCCTGCACAAATATAAGTCCACTGCACAAATATAACAGATATAAGCCCACTGCCACCCATGAGAGTGAGAGATCGGAGAGAGTGAGAGAGTGGAGATTGGAGAGACAGAGAGTGAGAGATCGGAGAGTGAGAGTCTAAGATACAAAGAGTGAGAGAACGGAGGGACAGAGAGTGAGAGGTCAGAGAGAGTGAGAGTCTGAGAGAACATAGAGACAGAGAGACAGAGATCAGAGAGGGAGTGAGAGATCAGAGAGACAGTGAGAGAGTGGAGAGAGTGAGAGATCTGAGAGAGTGAGAGTCTGAGAGATCGGAGAGAGAGAGAGTGATCGGAGAGAGTAGACAGAGTGAGAGATCGGAGAGAGTGAGAGAGTGGACATATATAGAGTGAGAGTGGCCGGAGGAAGCTGGAGGAAGAGATTGGCAGCCGCTGCCGCACGCCGGAGGAAGTCGGAGGAAGCTACAACCACGCTAGAGGAAGCCGCTGTCGCTCGTCGGAGGACAGGGTTCGGGTCGCCGCTGTCGCTCAGCTGTCGCGCTTGGAGGTGGAAGTAGCGAAGGGAAAAAAAAAACAGGCAGTCGAAACCCTGGGGGGGGAGGTTAACATATCCGGACGTGGCTTTTTAACGGGTCGTTTAAACCCGATACGCGGATCCGTCTTCGGGCGAGCGGCAGCGGCGAGCGGGCGAGCGGGCGGCAAGCCGCGACGACGCGAGGCGGGCCATGGACGCCTCGCCCGGCCTCACCGCCTAGGCGCTCGCCTAGGCGGGTTTTCAACTACACAGATGTGGTCAGTGCCATGGCTATTCCCTATTTCTTGACCATGTCCGGGCGTGTCCTAGCCAGGCCCTCTTTTATGTGACCCAAGTCTTAACATTTTTGGCTCCATAGGATTTGTGCTTCCCACACAGGTCTGTCAAATATGTTGTAGGAACAGGGTACTGTTGAGGGGAGTTACCTGCTTTCTCCCCTGAGGTAACTACCACAGTAGTCAGAGGTGAGGGGCACCAGAGGCGATCAGGGGAACCTTAGCAGGCATTTGAGGTGACATTTTTTAAAATGAAATAGATATATAATATATATCATTAATATGTCAACAACACATAAAATCAATTAGATTAGTAAATTCAGCTATTGAAATTAAGAACCTATTGAATTCACATAGATCCAACCTTGCATCGTAGATCGACTTGTGCGATCAGGTCGGGGGGGGGTCGACTTTGGCATAGTTGTCAAGGCGACAAGGCGACCCAAGGCGTTCACGGGGTCCCTAAGCGCTTAGGCGACAAGGCGTCGCCTAGGCGACACTTCGGCCACTAATTAAAAAATCTAAAATATATATCCTCCAATATATAAATCAAGAATAAAAAATGTGAAAAATACAAAAAAATAAATTACATGAAGAAATTGTTGTCATTAAATTATGTGACAATTATAGAAAACTAAATTATATCAAAAAATTACAAAAAAAATCAGAAGAAAATGCAAAAGATTCAAAAGTAAATGTAAAAAATTCAGAAAAATTACAAAAGAATTTAATAACATCAAGAAAATTATAAAAAAGAAAGAGTTAAATGTACATAACTAGGTCGGATCCGGTTCGGACGGGTCATGGTTGGCCCGCCTAGGCGCCTAGCCCGCCTAGGTGACCGCCCAGCTCGCCTTTTCCAGTGTCAACAAGGCGCTGCAGCGCCTAGCCCTTTCAAGAGCGCCTGGGCGCCTAGGCGGCGCCTAGGCGACGCCTAGGTGCCCGCCTTGACAACTATGGACTTTGGTCCAAAGCCCTCTGCAGCAATAGCTAGCTCGCCTAGGCAACATGGGCCGAACTGAGTCGAGTTATGGGTGCCACGCCTTGCCTCTTGCCTAGGCGAGCGCCTCAAGTGCCTTTGATAACATAGCCTGCTATAGTTTTCTACAAGGGCTAGAGACTCGTAAAGATTTAGTGATGTCTTATCGTGGAAAAATATGACATGAGCTTCTGAATATGGTCCAAGCATTTGCATCGCACATTGTTTTGAGAAAAATTTGGAATTTACACGAAAATTAAAATAAAAAATTCTAATGTACCAAATATTTTCCTCTAATAGATCTAGTAGTTCAGACTAATAATTATAAAAGTGATGACTTGCTTAGATAGTATATTCAAATAATTTTGCATATGAATCGACTTTCTTATGTGATCCAGAATGGAATTCATTATTATATGTGCAAATATTTGATAGTATCGATTTTTTCTATGCAATATTTTGGCCTTTTGAGAGTGCCAGGTATTTGTTGCTTGTGGTAATGAACTGGAGTCTAGTGTACTGATGGCATTCCCATAGCAGAATCCGATTGTTACACATGCAAGTATCCAATGGCTTTGATCTTTTTTCTAGCGCCCTGGTCTTGAAAAGTTGATGGTACTTGTTGTTTGTCGTCGGGACTCTTTGGGAGTTGGGAGTTCAAGATTCTGTTGGAGAATTACAAAATCATGTGTTTTACCAGATATGGACAGTGTCAAAAAGAGTAGGCTTAGGGGTATAATAAAAAGTTGTTTATGGTTTTCTTGCTTGAGCATCACATATAACTACACCAAAATGTAAATTTTATTATTGTTTCCATGCTACCATGCATTTCATTATCTATCTTTCCTCTTTCTGGTCGTGGCATCGTTTTGGTGTTCAGTGCCAAACCATCGAACTTTAGACTTGAAAGAGATGATCCAATGGAGCTTGGAGATTGAATACAACAATCTCTTGCTTAGATAAGTCATAAGTTTCTCATGATTTTCTGTTCATTTCTAATTAAAAGTTGCATACGGCAGAAAAAATGTGTCGCGAAAACTACAGAACGTCAAAACACACCCCCAAAGGAACCTATATTCACCTGTGCGATTTGCTGGGGACAACTGGTCGAGGAGACATCAACCATCTGTGGTCACATTTTTTGCCAAGGTTGCATCAAGGCTGCTATTCAAGCACAAAAGAAATGCCCTACCTATAGGAGGTCTCTCACCATGAAGAACATCCATAGGGTTTATCTTCCTACGGCCAATTAAAATGAGGTGGGTTTTTGGTCAACCATTCTATGCCCCTCTCAACCATGCAAGTTTTTTCCTTATCTTGCAACACGAGGAAAATATACTTGATGGATTTGTGTCAAGCTATTGCCACCAAGTAATCAACAAGTTATGTTTTTCTCTCTTGTGATTTTGTATTTAGAGAAATCAAAAGTTGTCACATGTTTGTTATTTCTTCACTTGAATGAGAATTTTATAAATTTGTTATTTATTGGTGCCGTGCTACTCAGTCATGTGCATATTAGTGAAAATCCGAAGATACTTTCGATGAGATGATCATATGCTTCATGTTTGATCAAACATATAGGTTTGAATCAAGGTTCTCTATAGGTTTGCATCAAGGTTCTGCACTAAGTCTGTATCTCTTTGCGTTAGTTTTGGATGGAGTAACAAAACAATTGCATGATGATATCCCTTGGTATATATTATTTGCAGATGATATTGTCTTAATTGATGAGTATTGATGCTTTAAATGCTAAGTTAGAGTGTTGAAGGCATGTCTTGGAGTCTAAATGTTTTAAAATTAGTAGGAGTAAGTCAGAGTTTATGCATTATAATTTTAGTAATGGGAGAGTGGTACAGGAAGACATGGTTCTAATTGATGGACATAACATTCCAAAGAGTAGTAGCTTTCGGTATTTAGGGTCTATCATACAAGAGAATGGGGAGATTTATGACGATTTTGCACATAGGATTAAGGCAGGATGGTTAAAATGGAGAAGCAGCACATCATGAGTCCTCTGTGATCATCGTATGTCTGTGAAACTTAAAGAGAGGTTTTATAGAACGGCTGTGAGACCTGTTTTGTTATATGGTATCGAGTGTTAGGCAGTACGAAAAGAACACATTCACAAAATATGTCGCAGAGATGATGCTGAGATGGATGCGTGGCAAGACTAAGAAAGACAAGATTAGGTATGAGTGCATCCGTAAGGACTTGAGGATAGCCCTAATTGATAGTAAAATGAGAGAATATAGACTCAGGTGGTTTGGACATGTGTTTCGTTGTCCTAACTCAACGTCAGTTAAAAGATGTGGCCGATTTTTAGTGGATGCTAGTAAAAGAGCCGGGGGAAGACCTAAAATAAGATGGTGCGATGTTATTAGGAAGGATATTAATTTTTTGGGTTTAAATCTAAATATAACACTTGGTAGAAATTTTTGGCGGAACATGATTTATGTAGCCGACCTCAAATAGTTGGGATAAGGCTCTGATGATGGTGATGATGATCTAGAACAAAAAAATGGGCCGAGTGCTCGTAGTGGCCAAATACTCGAGCGCCCATTCCGTGCTTGTAGTTGGATAAATAGCTGCTAGATGAGTGGGTGTGGCATGCTTGCAGAGTGGCAGTAGATGGCCGCTGTCAATATTATCAAGTGGGTTGATTGTCCTTAAATCAATTGTTCTATGAAACACCTTGGTAGTGCATGAGGCAATATTTTTCATTTTTTTCAGCATTTAATATAGTTCTCGTGTGCTCTTGGATTGACGAATTGTCTTTATAGCTATTGTCATCTTAAGAAATTGGCTGTTTATTAACAAAAATTTGTTAGTAATGTTTATTCTATATTGTAGTTTACTCCATAGTACGATTAAGAATCACTTTGTGCGTGGGGTCATTGTTAAATCCTGTATCATTTCAATGAATTGCAAACCATTTTGTAATGAAATAAAACAAGCAAATGTTTTGTCAAGCCTAGTCATGGTCTGCTTTTACTTATTATGATTCAGTGATAATCAACCAAGTCAAACTAGTACCACCAAGATTTGATCGTCTGTTGAATCTTTAAGCAGTACTGGGAAAAAGATCTCAAATACTGTTTGACAACTAATGATCCCAATAATATATTAGTTTCTATTCTAGATTGGCCAATTCAGCAGATATTTGGGTTTTGTGAAAATAAAATTTGACTATGAAAATTTAGAAGAAGCACCAAAATCACTGGGAGAACATTTTGATGGGATCAGGGAGAACACAACACAAACTGAACAAAATTGGAGCTATTCAGAAAGATTTTGAAATCATTATCGCTCTTCATACCTCAGGAATTGCGACTGCGACTGACAATAAAAAAAAACTCATCAAAAGATGAACCATGGTCGCATTGATAAGATAACACCTATGATTTCTACATAGGAAGTCAAAATAGGGATAACATAAACAACATTCCTGAACTGGCTTCCTTCTTAAAACTTGGAATGCCTCAGCTCTCACTGATAAAAAATCCAAGAAACTTTTTAGTCAGTATGTTTTCTAGCTCATCAGACTGCTTTACCTATATAGAAATAGAAGAGATGAGTATATGAGTATATGTGTTGTAAAAGAAAGGTTCTTTCAGTAAGTTCTCAATATCACTTCAGGAATACACTTTAGAGAAAAACACGACCATTGTAATCCTCCAATTATAAAGTCACCCCTTTTAATGCTTGATTCGAGAATTCTTCTACTACTATAACCGAGCAAGTTTTAACCTGGTCATCCTAACCCGTTAACAAGGCGGTCTTTAGTATTGGTTTCATTAGGGGTTAGGCTAAAATTAGATTAACCCAGGAGATCTAAAGTAACCTTAATTTAACCCAGTTTTACTTTGGTACATGCGGGGTTATCTTCGTAGCCCACCTCAAGTCGGTTAGTAAATTCGGGGTTAACCCCAGGTTACCCCTATTTTAACTTGATTTTGTAATTCAACCAAACAGACCACTTATATGGCTAACCTAGAGCTAACCTAGGTTAACTCTGACTAACCCCTAATCAAAGTGGTGCTTAGAGTTCAAGTGTTGGATTAAACCTGAATTAGGTTAAAGAGATGTCACATGAAACTCAAGATTTTGAAACCCAGTAAATTATGCTATAGTCATGATAGAGAGTAGTGTCGTCAACGAGAGATGTGGGGAAGGGAGGGCACGAATTCTCTTTATCGTCATGTGTAGTTGTTAGGACGGGGGTTGAGCGGTGAAGGCGTCTCCCTTCTATTGCCTATTGAGCAAAGTCAAGAAATCCCTCCAATGTAATGAGCAGTCAAGCCTCTCCTATCAATCATCATGAGCTCCTATGTTTGCATTTTGATCATTCTACTACTTGAGAATTGATTAACGTCATAAAAATGGCACTTGATGCTTTCTTGCTTTATAAATTCACGTAATTTTAATTTCATGACAAAATTCTTGATGTGAGTTGATGCAAGAATTTTGTCATGAAAGTTAGATTGCGTGAATTTCTAAAGCAAGAAAACATCAAGTGTCATTTTTATGACATTAATCAAGTAGTAGAATAATCAAAATGCAATCATAGGAGTTCGTGGCGATTGGTCAGAGAGACTTGACTGCTCATTACATTGGATAGATTTCTTGACTTCGCTCAATAGACAATAGAAGGGAGGCGTCTTCACTGCCCAACCCTCGTCCTAACAGTTGCACATTACGATAAAGAGAATTCTTGCCCTCCCTTCCCCACATCTTCTCTCTTTGACAATACTACTCTCTATCATGACTAAAGCATAAACTATTGGGTTTCAAAATCCTGCGAGTTACATGCGACATCTCTTTAACCTAATTCTAGTTTAGTCCAATACCTGAACACTAAGTACCACGTTGATTGGGGGTTAGCTAGGGTTAACCTTAGGTTAGCCATATAAGTGGTCTGAATTACAAAACCAAGTTAAAATAGAGGTAACTTGCGGTTAACCTTGAATTTACTAACTCGCGTGAGGTGGGTTACGAAGATTACCTTGCATGTACCAAACAAAACTGGGTTAAATGAAGGTTACTTTAGATCTCCCGGGTTAATCCAATTTTAACCTAACCCCTAATGAAACTAATGCTAAAGACCGCTTTGTTAACGGGTTAGGGTGCCCAGGTTAAAACTAGCTCGGTTAGAGTAGAAGAAGAATTCTCGGATCAAGTATCTTAAAAGGGGTGACTTAGGTGTATTCTTGAAGTGATATTGAGAACTTACTGTAGGAACCTTTCTTTTACAACACATCCTCTTATGCTCATCTCTTCTATTTCTGTATAGGTAATGCAGGCTGATGAGCTTGAAAATATACTAACTAAAAAGTATCTTAGGTTTTTTTATCAATGAGAGTTGAGACATTCCAAGTTTTAAGAAGGAAGTCAATTCAGGAATGTTATTTTATGTTATCCTTGTTTTGACTTCTTATGTAGAAATCATTAGTGTTATCTTATAAATTTAACCCTGGTCCATCTTTTGATGAGTTTCTTCTTTTATTGTCAGTTGTAATTCCTGAGGCATGGAAAGCTATAATAATTTCCAGACCTTTTTGAATGGCTCCAATTTTGTTCAGTTTGCGGATTTTTATCTGTGAGAGTTGAGACATTCCAATTTTTAAGAAGGAAGCCAGTTCATGAATGTTGTTTCCAATTATCCTTGCTTTGACTTCCTCTATAGAAGAAATCATGGGTGTTATCTTATAAATGTGACCTTGGTTCATCTTTTGATGAGTTTTTTTTATTGTTAGTTGCAATTCCTGAGGTATGGAAAGCTATAATGGCTTTCAGACCTTTCTAAATGGCTCCAGTTTTGTTCAGTTTGCGTTGTGTTCTCTCTGATCCCTTTCAAAATGTTCTCCCAGTGGTTTTGGTGCTGCTTCTTAATTTTCATGGTGAAATTCTATTTTCGCGAAGCCCAAATATCCGTTCAATTGGCCAATCCAGAATAGAAATTAATATATTATTGGGATCATTGGTTGTCAAACAATGTTTGATATCTTTTTCCCAGTATTACTTAAAATAATCAACAGACGATCAAATCTTGGTGGTATTGGTCTGAATCGGCTGATTATCACTGAATCATAATAAGTAGAACCAGAGTATAATTAAGCTTGGTAAAGCCTTTGCTTGTTTTATTTCATTACAAAATGGTCGAGCAATTCTTTGAATGATACAAGATTTAACAAGATCTCACGTACAAAGTGATTCTTAATCGTACTATGCGGTAAATTATACTATAGAATAAACATAATTAACTAATCGTTGTTAATAAGCAGTCGAATTCTTAAGACGACAATAGCTATAAAGACACATAGTCAATTCAACAGTACATGAGGACTATCTAAAATATTAAAAAATACTGACCCATGCACCACCAAGGTGTTTCATAGAACAATTGATGCGGAGACAATCAACCCACTTGATAATATTGACAACGTCCGTTCTGTAAGCATGCCACACCCCCTCTTCTAGCTGTTGTTTGTCCAATTGCAAGTAAGGAATGGGCACTAGAGTATATGGCCACTAGGAGCACTTAACTCAATTTTTTGTTCTAGATGCATTTCACATAATATGTTTGATTACACATGAAGCATTTGGTCATCTCGTCGAAAGTATCTTCAAATTTTCATTAATCTTCCCATGACTGAGTAGCTCGGCACCAGTAAATAACAAATTTATAAAATACTTATCTAAGTGAAGGAATAACAAACTGGTGACAACTTTTGATTTCTCCAAATATAAAATCACAAGAGAGAAAGTCATGACTTACTGATTACTTGGTGGCAATGGCCTGACACAAATTCATCGACTATATTTTCCTCATGTTGCATGATAACCAAAAAGCTTGCATGGTTGAGAGAGGCATAGAATGGTCGACCAAATACCCACCTCATTTTAATTGGCAGTGGGAAGGTAAACCCTATGAATGTTCTTCATGGTGAGAGACCTTCTACAGGTAGGACATTTCTTTTGTACTTGAATAGCAGCCTTGATGCAGTCTTGACAAAAAATGTGACCACAAATAGTTGATGTCTCCTCGACCAGTTGTCCTTAGCAAATTGCACAGGTGAATGTAGGTTCTTTTGGGGCTGTGTTCAGAGGCTTTGTAGTTTTCACGGCACATTTTTTCTGCCATATGCAACATTTAATTAGAAATGAACGGAAAATTATGAGAAACTTATGGCTTATACAAGTAGGAGATTGTTGTAATCAGTCCCCAAGCTCCAACTGGATCATCTCTTTCAAGTCTAGAGTTCGATGGTTTGGCACTGAACACCAAAATGATGCCACAATCGGAAAGAGGAAAGATAGTCAATGATATGCATGGTAGCATGGAAAGAATAATAATATTTACATTTTGGTGTAGTTATATGTGATGCAAAAGCAAGAAAATAACTTTTTGTTATATCCTAAGCCTACTTTATTTTGACACTGTCCATATCTGGTAAAACACAATATTTTACAATTCTCTAGCAGAATCTTGAACTCCAGCTCTCAGAGTCATGACGACAAACAATAAGTGCCAGCAGCTTTTCAAGGCCAGAGCGCTAGAGAAGATCAAAGCCATTGGATACTTGCATGTGTAACAGTGGGATTTTGCTCTGGGCACGCCATCAGTGCACCAAACTCCAACTCATTACCACAAACAACAAATACCAGGCACTCTCAAAAGGTCAAAATATTGCAGAGAAAAAATCGATACTATCATATATTTGCACATATAATAATGAATTTTATTTTGGATCACATCATAAAGTCGATTCATATGCAATTTTTTTTGAATACATTATCTAAGCAAGTCATCACTTTTATAATTATTAGTCTGAACTACTAGATCTGTCATAGGAAAATATTCGGTACATTAGAATTTTTTATTTTATTTTTTGTGTAAATTTTAATTTTTTCTCAAAATAATATGCGATGTAGATTCTTGAACTATATTCGGAATCTCATGTCACCTTTTTTCACGATATGACATCAGTAAATCTTTATGAGTCTCTGGCCCTTGTAGAAAGCTATACCGGGCTATGTTATCAAAGTCGCTCGCCTAGGCAATGAGGCAAGGCGAGGCATCCATAACTCGCCTCAGTTCGGCCCATCTTGCCTAGGCGAGCTGGCTGTGGTTGCAGGGGCCTTTGGACCAAAGTCGACCCCCCCTGGAGCTATCTTTGTGTGGGTCCCAAGTTGCCATCCGACGTGAATATGCAAAGATAGCTTGACATGGTCCCCACTCAAAAAAAAGGCAAAACCGGTGGTAAGTGTTTCTCAACAAAAGAAAGTCATGTCTTGTAACTTAGGAGAGCAGAAACATTTTTTATTCTGCCAGTCTTCTCCAGAACATATAGTTGATCACCTCCCAAACGGTAGTACGTAAAGGCACAATATAAAGAGAATACCTTGGTTATTCATTTTCTAGCTGAAAGACAGTAAGTTAATTAAGCCTATTTCTTGTCATTTTTCTTCAGGGTGTTTTGCTTTGGGTTTGCTGCATTTCTTAAGTGTGTGGTTCTATATAGGTTTTTTTGAGGAGGTGGCAGATTACAATTTATCATTCTTGCCCCTGCCATCCAATCCTTCGCTGTACACGTCCCACTGTCAGGCTCTTAATACTGTTGACATAAGATTGCCACTCCATCAAGCGGACATAAGACCCTAATTACCATTAGGCCAATAAACTTGGACTGATCAAGATCAGATATTTGATGCTTGCTTATCAAGAATAACATTTATACAAAATAGATTGCTTAGTTAAGGCTATAGAGTTACTACAGACTTGAATGATTTGCTGTCTACATGTCTTTTTGGCTGCATGGAAGATTCAGTGCTATAGATTGGTAATCAGCAACAGCACATGGTTTTGGAGTATATGACAATACGCTAAGTCATTGGTGTCAACAGATTCCTCATAGTGAGGACCAGGATTCAAATTATGATCAATTTGTATCCGGAGATGCGATCCAAGCAATGGACATTTAGCGTTGGTTTTATTTAGAGATGTGACAAAACCCCTGGCAATGTATTGAAAATCCACATGGGAACTTGGCCGGTCTTTTAACCCTGCCATAGGCTAATTTTCATTGTAATGCATGATTTTGTGTTGATTTGGTGCCCTGTTGGTGAAACTAGGTCATCAAATGAAAAATAAAAATTTAATTTAATAGGAAAATCATCTTTACCTCTTTGTTGCTGCAAATTTAGTGGTGTTGTAGATGCTTGGCCATGGTCGTTGGTTCATCTTCTTTTCTTACCTCTTTCTTCCTGTATTTCATGCTTTTCTTTTTCTTTTTTCCTTTTTTGGGCTTTGGAGGTGATGTGTTCGGTGCCATGGCTATCCCTTATTTCTTGACCATGTCTGGGTGTCAGGCCTTCTTTTATGTGAACCAAAGTCTAACATTTTTGGCTCCATAGGATGTATGCTTCAAGCACAGGTCAGTCAAATATGTTGTAGGAACAGGGTACTGCCGAGGGGAGTTACCAGCTTCCTCTCTTGAGGTAACTGCTGCAGTAGTCATAGGTGAGGGACACCAGAGGTGACCAGAGGGGCCTTAGCCTCAAATGCCTAGGCGATAGAGGTGACATTTTTAAAAAATGAAATAGATATATAATATATATCATTAATATGTCAACAACACATTAAATCACTCAGATTAGTAAATTCATCAATTTAGATGTGAGAAATAAATTAAGAACCTATTGAATTCACATAGATCCAGCTTTGTCGTGAATCGACTTGTGCGGTCAGGTCGCCGAGGGGTGGGGGGGTCACTGGTGGCAGGGGGGATCGACTTTGGTCCAAAGGCCCTTGCAGTCACAGCCAGCTCGCCTAGGCAAGATGGACCGAACTGAGGCGAGTTCTGGGTTCCTCGCCTTGCCTCATTGCCAAGGCGAGTGCCTCAAGCGCCTTTGATAACATAGCTTGGTATAGCTTCCTATAAGGGCCATAGACTCATAAAGATTTAGTGATGTCTTATCATGGAACAAGGTGGCATGAGCTTCTGAATATGGTCCAACCATCTGCATCGCACATTATCTTGAGAAAAAAATGAAATGTACACAAAAAATAAAATAAGAAATTTTTATGTACCAAATATTTTCCCCTGACAGATCTAGTAGTCTAGACCAGTAACTATAAAAGTGATGACTTGCTTTGGTAATGTATTCAAATAATTTTACGTATGAATCGACTTTTTGATGTGATCCATAATGAAATTCATTATTGTATGTGCAAATATCAGATAGTATTGATTTTTTCTCTACAATATTTTGGCCTTTAAGAGTGCTTGGTATTTGTTGTTTGTGGTAATGAGTTGGTGTCTAGCATACTGATGGCAAGCCCAGAGTAGAATCCCACTGTTACAATCTTTTCTCTAGCGCTCTGGCCTTGAAAAGGTACTGGTACTTATTGTTTGTAGTCGGAACTCTTTGGGAGCTGGAGTTTAAGATTTTGCTGGAGAACTATAAAATCATGTGTTTTACTAGATATGGATAGTGTCAAAAAAAGTAGGCTTAGGGTATAACAAAAAGTTATTTATGGTTTTCATGCTTGAGCATCACATATAACTACACCAAAATGTAAATCTTATTATTCTTTCCATGCTACTATACATATCATTGACTATCTTTCCTCTTTATGGTCGTGGCATCGTTTTGGTGTTCAGTGTCAAACATCGAACTCTGGACTTGAAAGAGATGATCCAGTGGAGCTTGGAGACTGATTACACCAATCTCCTATTTAGATAAGCCATTAAGTTTCTTATGATTTTTCGTTCATTTCTAATTAAAAGTTGCATATGGCAGAAAAAATGTGTCGCGAAAACTACAGAACGACAGAACACAGCACCAAAGGAACCTGCATTCACCTGTGCGATTTGCTGGGGACAACTGGTCGAGGAGACATCAACCATCTGTGGTCACATTTTTTGCCAAGGCTGCATCAAGGCTGCTATTCAAGCACAGAAGAAATGCCCCACCTGTAGGAGGTCTCTCACCATGAAGAACATCCATAGGGTTTACCTTCCCACTGCCAATTAAAATGAGGTGGGCTTTTGGTCGACTATTCTATGCCACTCAACCATGCAAGCTTTTCTGTTATCTTGCAGTAGTGAGACATAGAGCCGACTCTCTCTTTCTCTCTCTCTCCTGCCCCCTCTCTGTTTGCCCCTTCTATCTTATAATCTGTATGCCTTTTAATTTGATTTTTGTATGTTCTGAATTTGTTTTGCAGCACATGGAAGATTCTAATTCAGCACCTTGTTGTGTCATGTATGTGATAATTGATGATGCCTTTTTCTTTTGTTATATGCTTTATATTATATGTATGTTGTCCAAGTATCGTTTGCAGATTTTTGGAATAAATTGGCAAGCATCAAGTTAGTATTTTCTTCATTCTAAAAGTCTAATTTTTATTGTTAGTTTTATGTTGATATTTAAAAGGTGAGCAAAACTCAAGCTAACCCTCTAATGACAATTTAGCGAAGAATATTACATCCTCTATTCCTCCAATCTGGGCCCGAGGCACTTACGTGGCTGCAACTGTGGTTAGGCAAGAGTTGCAAGATGATTGCAGTCTCACTGCATAGAAATAGACAAGCTGTTGAATAGCATGTCTGGTTTTCATGCATAGGCCGGGATGTCAGCAGAATGAATTCATAATTAGATTGATGAGGCGTATACTATTTTGTTCTTGCTTTTCCATTGATTGGTTGTCAGTCCCTGGCTTCAGTTGTTTTTGTGTTTACTCCTTCCCGTCTTTATTTGAATTGAACTGTGCTTTGCACTTCAGGAATGCCTAAGATGAAAAGACTTTCTAAAAAGAGCATGGTCTAATTGAAATAGTTGATAGATTAGCAGATTTAATGTCATATTCAAATTGGGTATAAATCAGGTAACAAGATAAGGAGGTAGAGGCAACAGAGATCTAGAAGTTGAGACGGCTATAAATGGATAGTTCAGTTGGTTCTTTACCTCGTGAGAAATCACGAGGTCCTCAATTCAAACTTCGGCTCTCTCGTTATTTGGGGGAGTGCAAGGCCTTGTGTTTTTCGGGTCCTATTAGGTGACCTGGCAAGAAAAAAAAATCTTGGCAAAGAATTTATCTATAAATAGGCCAAAAGTTGTTAACAGACACTAATATGTTGCAACCTACATCCCCAGTTTAACCACTGGTGCTTGGGCTAAAACTCAGTTGGTGGCACCATGGAGCAAGTTACATCAAGCCTTTTGAGATAAGCTTCAGCACAAGAGTAGATGATCTCCTCATGTTCAGAAAAAAAGAAAAAGAGTCTGTTAAATTGTTGCATAGGATTTTTTGAACCAAGACAGCTCTAGAAATATGACCATCATAACCTCCAAGCTCCAACTTATGCAAATAAACACTCTTATTATAATCCAAAATACAGACAATGTATTGGTACAGTGCTCTTGAAATAAATTCAAATATTTGTCATAATCATTGAAAATTGATCGAGGAAGCCCACCGCTTTATGGCCAGTAGCAACGAAGGCACATCCAATCAAGAAAAGTATACAGACTACCCCAACTGTATAATGAATATTGAAAGTCACTTTGAGGTAGGTCCGGGTGAATTATTCTTTAGATTTTCTTTTTTTGAGTTTGATAACTTACTCTTACTCTGGGAATAATTCATTCTATGTGAAATGGTAGAATGCGTTATTCTTAGAATAAGGGTCTTAATCCTAATCGACCTCAGATAACCTAACCCTCCTATCAAACTCGGTGAAGGGCGAGTAGGCGGAATAATTCATCTTATCTGCCCCTTATTCTGTTATCAAAGTCGTCTGAAAGAACATGGTCTCCTGTTTGTATGATCCGTGTGTCTGACAGCTTATACGCATGAAAGAGACCTAGTATTAAGGTTATTGCACAATATAGCTCTTTGGACAAAGATCAAACCAAAAATGATTGCTACAGGCATCGGAACCGTTGCCCTCAACACAAACACAAATGTTCAAGATGTCAAGATGTGCCTCATAGTTCATGCAAGGGATTTTCATCCCTCAAAGCTTCCTTCTGAAAATAAATTCTGAGTGATGAGCTTGCAATTAATACGTCAGATTGATACGAACACAGGTACAACAAACTGAACAAAAATATAGTGACAACGAGTCATGGATTAAAAAAGTTATCAAAGGCCCGGTTTATCAGTCGGGCGGTTTACAAATTGATGAGAGAGGATTTGTGGGGGGGCCCACACTCTCCCCTCACACACATGGGTATTAACCGATCCCAGTGTTCGACCCCGGAGAGTCGAACATGATATCCCACCCGAAAAATAAAGAGGGTCAAAAGGTAATTCCAATTTAAAAAGCATACGAGGAAGGACACCTGAGAGAGAGGGAGAGAGATTAAAGCTGTTGTCATGACGGAAACAAAGTTTGATTCGAAAACCTTTACAAGAGTGACTTGGAGTTGAGAAAATCATGGCGGGGACGAGGGGGGGAGGGGCAACTTACGCCATTGGAGAGCTTAAACTTGGTGTTCCATGAAAACTTGGTTGACCCTTGAATCGCCATGGAAGACAAAAATATCAATCAAAAACAGAAAATTACACTTTTTTTGGGCAAATATGGATTGATAAATCCAGCAAGAGAAGCGAGGCAGACTAGAGACAGTCGAACTCACCACGGGCAGAGCTATGAGACAAAGGGGATGTAGAGAGAGAGAGAGAGAGAGAGAGGTAAAGGGGTAGCGTGGGCCTCTGCTCTTCCCAGAAGTTCTTGTCTTCCTTTATCTTTTCTCTCTTCAAGTGGAAAAATAGTCGTAGCTTCAAAACAATGATGATGAGAGAGAGAAAGAGAGAGAGAGAGAGAGCGCAACAGTGGTGGAGGAAGAAGAAGGAAATAGACTGTTCCTTTCGCCTTTGTATGCCTTAAACGACAGGTGGTCTTGTATAGGAGCATGTGGAAGAGCCGTAGAGCGCTCCCCCTTCCCTTAGGTAGGAACCCAACTACAGCGGCGTGGTGGTGGCGGCGGGCCCCACTCCACCCCACCAAGGTGACTCCCTCCCCAGTCCCCACCCACAGCAAGAGCCCCCCCAAACTCCCCGACAGTTAACCATAAAAGCTAGTAGGTCTAGTAATTATCCGTTTAAAATTCAAACCGAATTCGAATTCGCATTCGTTTGATCAGATAGTTATCTGAATAAAGTATCCAATAGCTAATTTAATTAGATATTAGATTATTTGATTATTAATCGGATATGAATTTGGATATTGGGATAGTTTAATTATTAATTAGATATCAGATAATTCAATTATTAATCTGATACGAATTTGGATATCACACTATCCGCTTAATATCCACTCTGTACGGATAAAAAATAGTTACATAAATGTTTTCATCTGCATATTAACGGCATTAGGGTCAAGTATCCAAATATACCTCATTCAATGCATCGATAGTATCTGTTGGGTTGCAAAACAGTCTGTCTAGCACAATGTTCACGAATTCTATCAATGTATCATCATAAGAGAGACCTCGATTATATTAAAAGGCCGAGTGTACGTAGTATGATACAATTACCACAGATTGAATAAACAACAGTTTCATGTAAGTGGCAATACCATATATTGTATATGATGTTTAACTACCACGTGCAAATCGCCGTTTATCTGTTCTCCACAATTTCTAAGATCGTGGGTCCATATTTTTTGAACGTTGCAAGGATCTTCCGCTTTGTAGCTTCATTCTTGTAGTACATCAACCTCATGGTTGGCACTCTATCTCCGTCCACACACCTCAATACCTCATACAGTTGCTCTATCAATAAAACTAATATTTTGACTCAGTCCCAAAAGTTTGAGGTGTTCACAATCCCTTTGACTTCTGCTCTGTCACGTGAATTGACAAACGATGAACTCAGCCAAGTTTCACCCCTAAACATTTGTTTCAACCAATCCTCATGTTTAAGAAGGCTCTACAATGCGATATAGTTAGTGGCAAATCATGTAATGTCATGCCTCAACAGTTCACCACCACAGTGCTCTCTCATCCACGTCAATACAAGTGTGTGGTTGTAAATGTAGTTCATGACCTTCTGTGCCACCTTGACCACAGAGTTGACTATTTTTAGTTGACCAATCTTTTTCAACATCAGGTTCACACAGTGTGCTACACAGAGGGTCCAAAAAAGGTGTCATCTGGTCCTCATTAACTTCTCTCTAACCTTCTTATAGTTTGAACCATTATCTGTGACCACTTGAATAATATACTTCTTCTTGATCTCGTTCACAACTTGCTCCATCAAGGATAAAATATATTGATAACTGTAGACTTGATTCGACGCATCCACCGACCTATGAAAGAATATCTGTTTGTCACAATAAATAAGGAAGTTGATCAGATTACTTTTAGTGGTGCCTGACCATCCGTCACATATCAGTGTGACTCCATACTTGCTGCATTTCTGTTTGAAGGAGTCCACAGAACTTTGATCTTAGCAACTTATTCATCAAGGTATGTTCCTGCCAACTCTCTCGCTATAGGGGGTTGCACATGTAACCCAAGCGTTTATGCTTCTTAGAACTTTGGCTTGTAGTAAGGGTTGTTGGCCGCATTGAATAGCAATCTCGTATGGTGCCACCATTTTGCAATGGCTATCTCGAGTTTCCATTTTGGCCCCTTCTGGCCATAGGCATCATTCATCCTTGTTTGCTTGCCATGCTCTCGTGCTAGTGCACTGGGCTCCACATCTTCAATATTGATCGATTGTATTTTTTTTCTTTGTGAACTTGAGTCACCAGTGAAGAAACTTCTGATATCCCGTGGTTGTCGAGCAGTAGATGAACCACCACTGGCTGATGCTCTAGTCTTTGCCACATTGCGGCTTCGGGCTCTCGTCCCTTTTGGATGTCTTGCCTCTTCTTTGCTCAAGCATACTGCCTCACGGTACTACGTTTCATATGGATCATTGACCATGACATACACATTAGGTTGGTGAGTACACGATTGCTCATCTTCGTCGTTGACTATCCACATGCATTCTTCCTCGTCACTGCCAACTACTCTTCTACTGATCGCCTCTGCATTTTTCTTCTTCTATTTTTTCTTCTATTACATCTCAACTCTCCGCTCTCGCAGGTGCCTGGTCATTGCAAGTTTCACATCTCTGAGGACATGTGTACAGCCAGCAACCTTAGAGTATCCTGCACCTGTCCCTCTTGTCAGATGCTTCTTCAAGTGGGACACACCTCCTCCTCTGTGTACTACTTTGCAGTAGTTGTAACACTAGCAACTACGATTGCCATGCACCATAACTTCATGCCGCCATCCAATGTCATTCACTTGTTCCTTATGAGCCATCTATTATTCCTTATGAGCCATATATTAGACAATGCGTAACTTAAATTTAAGAATTAGAAAATTCTGTGCAAAAATATATCTAAATGGTAAATAAATTCTAAAACATGAGCATTAAATAAATGGTAAATAAATTTTATAACATGACCATTGAATAAATTCTTAAAAATTTTTATAACATGACCATCAAACAAATTCTAAAAAATTCTATAAATTTAGCGACACCATGAGATCTCGCTAGTGGGAGGGTAGAGGGGGCGCCCAGAGCATAGTTCATCCGCTACTCCAGCGTTCGCCGACAGAAGCCCAATCGGATCTGCGCACGGGGTGCCCCCATCTGCCCTCCCACGCCTTGATCTCTCCCATCGGCCTCCCCCCACCTCCCACCCACGCCTTGATCTCGTCGATGGGAGGGCGAAGGAGGCAGTTGGTGGGCAGATCTTTGGCCGGGCTGTCGGCCGTTCGTCGGTCAAAGTAGCGGCGCATCTGCCCACTGGCTGCCCCGTCCGCGCAGCCACGCCTTGATCTTACCGGTGGGAGGGTGGAGGAGGCTGTCGGTGGATCTACCCACCGCCGCCTGCTCCGCCCTCCCACCGACGTCTGTCGCCTCCTCCGCCCTCAGACTGGCGTGATCTCGCCGTTGGGAGGGCGGCAGCGGGCATATCCACCGCTGCTCACAGCGGAGCAGTGGTGGATTTGCTCACCGCCTCCTCCTTCACCCTCCCACCAGCAACTGCCACCTCCTCCCCCTCAGACTGGCATGATCTCACTGGTGGGATGAGCAGCGATGGATCTGCTCACCGTCGCCTCCACCCTCCCACCGACGGTTGCCACCTCCTCTGCCCTCAGAATGACATGATCTCACCTGTGGGAGGGTGGAGGAGGCGGCGGTGGGCAGATCCACCATTGCTTGGCTGTGAGCAGCCGTGGATCTTCCCACCGCTGCCACCTCAACCCTCCCACTGGCGCTACCCACCGCCCTCCACCTCTCTAGAACACAAAAGCAACAAAAAAAATGCTCTCGCCAGACCACGCCAGAGGTCGTCTGTCCCCGCCGCCTGGACGACTGCTCGCCGGCCTACACTACCGCCTACTCGCCTGCATTGCTATTGGACACCCCCCTCTGCCGTTGCACTTGACATCTCCCCCCCCCCCCCCCCCCCTCCTCCCCCTCCATCCCCGACTTATAAGCCTGAATCGACACTAGCCGAATGGCCCACATGTACTAGGTCGGTCCCACAATGAATCGGTCTGGTACGCAGTAAGATGCACGGTGTCGTGCGGTCCAATGAGAGCCCGTGGTGTGCCACGCGCCGGCCATCCCACTCGCTTACTGGCACGGTCTTATATGTGCGGTTCGCCCAGTAGCGGATCGGTTTATAAAACCCTGGGATAAACAACTGCTAGATGAGTGGGTGTGGCGTGCTTGCAGAATGACAATAGATGACCGTTGTCAATATTATCAAGTGGGTTGATTGTCCCAATATCAATTGTTCTATGAAACACCTTGGTGGTGCATGGGACAATATTTTCAATATTTTTTCAACATTTTAGATAGTCCTCGTGTACTATTGGATTGACTAAGTGTCTTTATAGCTATTATTGTCTTTACGAATTTGACTACCTATTAATAAACAATAGTTAATTATGTTTATTCTATAGTGTAGTTCACTGCATAGTACGATTAAGAATCACTTTGCGCGTGAGGTCACTGTTAAATCTTGTATCATTTTAATGAATTGCTCGACAATTTTGTAATGAAATAAAACGAGCAAAGAGTTTGCTAAGCCTAGTCATGATCTAGTTCTACTTATTTTAATTCAGTGATAATCAACCAAGTCAGACCAGTACAACCAAGGTTTGATTGTCTGTTGATTCTTTTAAGCAACACTGGGAAAAAAGTCCCAAACGCTGTTTGTCAACTGATGATCCCAATAATATACTAATTTCTAATGTGGATTGGCCAATTTAGCAAATGTTTGGGCTTTTTGAAATAGAATTTGATCATGGAAATTTAGAAGAAGTACCAAAACCATAGGGAGAACATTTTGAAAGAGATCAGGGAGAGCACAATGCAAACTGAATAAAACTGGAGCCACTCAGAAAGGTATGGGAATCATTATAGCTTTCTATATCTCAGGAATTGCGATCGGCAATAAAAGAAGAAACTCATCAAAAGATGAATGAGGGTTGCATTTATAAGATAGCACCCATGATTTCTTCTACAGAGAAAGTCAAAGTAGGGATTACTGGAAACAACATACCTGAATTGGCTTTCTTCCAAAAACTTGGAATGCCTCAACTCTCATTGATAAAAATCTAAGAAACTTTTTGGTTAATATGTTTTCAAACTCATCAACTTGCTTTACCTATATAAAAATAGAAGAGATGGGAGTATGTGCTGTAAAAGAAAGATTCCTACAGTAATTTCTTAGTATCACTTCAAGAATACACCTTAGAGAAAAGCAAGACCATTGTAATCCTCCAATTTTAAAGTCACCCCTTTTAGGATGCTTGATCCGAGAATTCCTCAGCTACTCTAACCAAGCAAGTTTTGACCTGGGCACCCTAGCCGATTAACAAAGCAGTCTTTTGCATTGGTTTCATTAGAGGTTAGGCTAAAATTAGATTTAACCTTGGAGATCTAAAGTAACCTTCATTTAACCCAGTTTTGTTTTGGTACATGCGGGATTATCTTTATAGCCCACCTCAGGTGGGTTAGTAAATTGGGGATTAACCCCATAAGATGTGGGGAAGCGAGAGCAAGAATTCTCTTTATTGTCATGTGCAGCTGTTAGGACGGCGATTGAGCAGTGAAGGCGCCTCCCTTCTATTCCCTATCGAGGAAAGTTAAGAAATCCCTCTAATGTAATGAGTAGTCAAGCCTCTCCTACCAATCGTCACGAACTCATATGCTTGCATTTTGATTATTCCACATGAGAATTGATTAATGTCATAAAAATGACACTTGATGTTTTCTTGCTTTAAAAATTTACATAATCTTACTTTCATGACTAAATTCTTGATGTGAGTTTCTATCCTTCGAAAGTAAGGTTTTATTGGGTATCAAGATAAATTATGATGGGAATAGACATAAGTCATTCTGAGTTAATTTATCCTTATTTTTATTCTCATGTGCGTTTAGTATGCGAGGAGATAAGTATGTCAGTATCTCTATTACTCATTTGGTAAAAAATAGAGTTGCGATCGAGAATAGGTGCTGGAAATAGACTATTTTACTCTTCTGATCTTGTTAAATGATATAGTGTTCTTCTTCGCTTGGTTGGGATTAAGATGACTTCGACAAAATTTTCAAATCTTCGACTTAGGGTCCGATACTTAATGAGTATCAATAATCATGGTTACCACTAATGACAAGCCTAATTAATTTTAATTGATGATACTGGTTAGTATTAATGAAAGTATTGATGAATTAATTTTATTAATAATCATGATTAGCACAAATGAAGTTATTGCTTAAGACGTTTACTTTGGTTTGTAATAATATTTAGTTCCAATGATACTGTTGTTTTAAAATTATTCCTTTCTTACTTGTGATTAATTAACAGTGTCATGTGGTTTGTTAATATGTTTATCCATCCTACTCATGATTATTAATATTGTTATATAATTTTATCCTATCATCATTAATAGTAATAACACTATTTAATTATGATCATTGATAATGTAACTTCTAATTAACTTTTCTACAATGAAATTCTTCATTATCAATATGTTTTTGGGATGTTGAAAATTAGCAAGAACGAGTTTATTATTATTTTTTCTTATTTAAGAACATGCTTAGTAATAATTATAGACTTCAATCAATTATTTATTTTTAATAACATCATTAACAATAAGTAAACTCAAAATCTCTTCTTAATTATTTACCCTTCATCGTGAACAATCATCATTAGTAATAAATCAACCCTTAAACTTTTCTCTTAGAATTTGTTATTAATGGGGTGTTTGGTT
Organism: Amorphophallus konjac; assembly: GCA_022559845.1. Classification (NCBI taxonomy): domain Eukaryota; kingdom Viridiplantae; phylum Streptophyta; class Magnoliopsida; order Alismatales; family Araceae; genus Amorphophallus; species Amorphophallus konjac. Next base: position 129,203 of record JAHNEJ010002567.1, on the reverse strand, counting down.
ACTATTTTTTTCTCTTTTTTCTCTCAAATTAAAAAAAGAGAGTAAGAGATCCTCTAACCTCGTTTGGTGTTCCTCTCCTAAATTTTAGGGAGAGAATCTCATCCCGTGTAAATCTTCCTAAAAAAAAAAGTCTAGACTAATTTTTTTTTAAAAAACACTTACGACTCCTCTAGACTTTCCCCCCTCCCACTCGTGACCCCTCCCCTCCCCCGCGTCTCCCCCTTCCCTCCCTTCTCTCTCCCTCCCACCGGCTCCCCCTCCCCCCTTCCTCTCCCCCGCGGTCGGCCCCCCTCCCTCCTGCTTCCTCGTCCTGCTCCTCTCCCGCGGCAGCGGGAGCAGCACCGCCACCACCGCCGCGGTTTCATGGAAGGCCGACGCCGACGACCTCGATGTCGACCACCCGCGACTGGGAGCGCAAGGTGGCTGTCTTCGCCGCCTTCTTCCGTCGGCTCCAGGCGGAGGGCCTCCTCCGTAACGGCTCCCAAGCGCTCTGTGTTGGGGCGCGCACGGGGCAGGAGGTGGCGGCGCTGCGGCACGTGGGGGTGGCCGACTCCGTCGGCATCGACCTGGTGCCGGCGCCACCGCTGGTGATGAAGGGGGACTTCCACCGGCAGCCCTTCCTCGACGGGAGCTTCGACTTCCAATTCTCAAACGTGTTCGACCACGCGCTGTTGCCGGTGCGGTTCGTGGGCGAGGTGGAGCTCACCCTGCGCCCGGGCGGAGTGTGCGTCCTGCACGTGGCGGTGCGCCGCCGCGGGGACCGCTACTCTGCCAACGACCTCTTCTACGCGGAGGCGCTTGTGGGCCTCTTCCGAGAGTCGGAGCTGGTGGTGGCGCGCAAGGTCGACGGCTTCGGCCTCGACACCGAGGTCGTCATGCGCAAGAAGAACAACAACATGAAGAACGCAGGAGGGGAGGAGGGGGTGTCGTTGGCAGAGCAGCAGACAAGTGTTCGCCGGCGGATGTCATGATGATCCATCATGCCCTGTCCCCCTCCCCTCTCCCACATCACCCCTCCCAAACACGTTGTACCGATTTTTAAAAATTATGTCATTTTTGCCAAACATCTTACACTATTTTTTATCAATTTTAAAAATTAAGTTAAAAATCAACATAACTATTTTTTAGAGAGAAATAGTTTCTAAAAAAAATGTTCCCAAACACCCTATAACACTAGTAACATGGAGAGGGGGAGATCTGTGGCCCAACATTTACGTGGCCCAAAGGCCCACTAAGGTCTGCCCGGCCTAATAAGGGACAACCTAATAAGGTCCACTTACTATGCGACCCCAGTTAAAAGGACCAACAAGGCCCATTGAGCCTTGGCTAGGTTTCCCAAATAAAGGCCTCCCCAATGCTCGGGAAAAGTCCAACGGGCGACTAAATCGAGCAATTCAAAGGTAGATAAAACGCTCCCTCAGGGATGCCCAAGTCCCAGACTCCTTATCTAGGCATGGAATATCTTTTATCTTTCAAAGATCAGCCCATCGTCAAGACTCCTTAATGTGTCGGGGTGAATTTCTCGCGGCTGGACACCTATCCCTAATAATCGAAAACATGAATGAATGTAAATTTTGAAATATTTGTGAAAATGATAATAATAGTGAGTCTCTTGCTGAATATTTTGCCAATAAATTTTACAAAAAATAAAATTTACAAAGAGTTTCATGTTTTTATATCATCAAAAAAATGTCAAATTTACAAAAAAAATCAAACCACTTTTTATTATATAATTGTAATTGATCAAAAAATTTTAACAAAATTTCACATAGTTGAACAGCTCGATCGGTTATAAATTTCTCTATGTTTGTCTTAATTTTTCTATCGATACACAATCTTCAATCTCTCGCTCTTCTATCCGCTAGTTGGATGAAAGTACGGCGTTCCATTCCTTTTCACGAAACATATAGATAGTATAATGACAATTTGTATAGGCCAAGAGATACATTATCAAGAGAAACACTCTTTTATTGATAAAAAAAAGATCCATTCTCTTCAAGTACATGTCCATACGTGACAAACTTTAGAAAGACATGGCAAACATAAGCAGCAGTCAAATATCCCTCACATACCATAATACCATCATCAGAGTGATCGGCATAGCCTCATTGTACATTCTATTAAAAAGTTCAAATTTTAGAGAAAAAAAATGCAGATAAGTTATGTTCAAGTAATGGCACTCAATCACCATTCCAACTTCATAATCTGTCAATGCTATTTCGTATTACAAAGGAATGCAAATGAGTTCCGGAAGAGGTGTATACCAGTTGGGCATTTTTTTACAATGAACTATAGAGTGCCAACCAAAGCCTGGTTAACCTCCAGGCTTGGAGGTTTTTGGTTATATGTCTCTTATTTTCTACTTCTAATCCTGTCAAATATTGTTAAGTTTGACATAAAACATCGTAAATGCTACAACATTTTATTTAAAGAAACTATCATGTTCTAGTGTTTGACGATAACTTATGGCATTTTCCGTCAAACCAAACAAACTTTCAAAAAGAAGATGCTTGCTGTAGACAGAACTAGGGCGGTCAATGGGTCGGGTCCGGACCCGACTTATCAAGATTAAGGCCTGAGCCCGGGTCCGGACCCGACATTATGTAAAAAATACAAAGTCCGACTAAGGACCGACCTCGCCCGACAACTTAAATAAAATAATAAAATAATAAAAATTAATATATTTAACAATATAAAACTTATAATCTCACTAAATTAGTTAAAATTTTGATATTAATTACATGGTTTGTGTGAAAATAGAGTTTTAAAATTTTTAATTAAGTAAAATATCATAATTTTAACTAAATAATTTTTAAAATTGGAAGTGAGAATAAAAAAAGAGAACGGGTAGAGTTGGCCCGCGGGCCGAACTCAAAGCCCGAGCCCGGCCCGTTGGTCTAGTCGGGCTGGGCTTTTAGGCCCGACTAAAAGTCAGTAGGTCGAAAAAGATCTTGCGGCTCGGTCTGAAATCGGGTCAGGCCCGCGGGCCTGTCGGACCGGCCCGGCCCATTGACAGCCCTAGACAGAGCTGGTTAAGTTCTGGGCAAATGGCTTTGATGGGTTTTCGTTTGACTTTCTAAGTCAACAAGTCAAACAGAAGTAATTGCTGGGAAACTGATGTTTCCCCCCCCCCCCCCCCCCCCCCCCCCCCCCCCCAAAAGAAGAAACGATGTACTTGCAATCTATACTTTCCAGCTTCAATTCTTCGAAACGATTTAAGTATGGTTCACCAGTATGTCTTGTTTTATCGGAATATTAGTTATGATACATAATTAAGGGTCTTTTTCATACATATCCATGTTAAGAATAAAATTGCATGAGAATCTATCTTAGATTTGTGCTTGTTGTATGTCTTTCACATATGAAGTTAAGTGCCATGTATGCCTTTGTTATCACTTTCCATCAATAAATCATTAAAATCTCTTAAGAAGAGAGGAAGAAGAAGAAGAAATATTTTATAGATAAATTGATGAAAGTTTACCAAGGGGCACACACGATGATAAATTCATGTATGAAGGTATATATACAAATACAAATGTGAGATGGAGTTTATACAATTTCACTTTTAACCAGGGTATGCATGCTGAATCGCCTATCATTAATTTCAACACTAGTATTTGTAATTGTGAAGCATAGAATATCCGTATTATAATTAATATAGGAGATATGGGAGTATGGAGGAAAAATAAAAGCCTTTGAACAATATATATATATATATATATATATATATATATGATTTTTATTTACATATATTTCCATGCCCATGCCCATAACATGCTCGTGTGATATATATATATATATATATATATATATATATATATATATATATATATGCTATTCTAGTTAATTAATAATAAGATATGGTAATGATAGGAGTATGAGACAACCTATTTAACACCTTACAATTAACATCGGTTTTTTAAATATACATTCCACGTCATCATATCTACATTTTTAAACATACGTCAAGAGGATTGGGGGGTGTTCCAATGTGTCTTAGTTGATGCCAAACCTATGATATAAAGCTAGAGTTGAGCTAAATATAAAACTAAGCACAACAGAATTTCGGTGTTTTCTACATACATGTAACTCATTTAGCTAAGTACAATAGAATTTCACAACACACACTCGACTGTGTTAGAATCAATTATCATTTAAATATACATGAACATTTGCAACATACACTCGACTATGTAAAAATAAATTGTCACTTGAAATATGAAATCGTGATATACCGTTGATATATCTTCCACTCACTTGAATAACCCACAATATAATGTTATCTTATCAGTCTGTGCATAAAAGATATTCAAATTATGTATAAGTGGTAAGGAAGGCAAAAGTAATAGCCATAAAGAAATGTTAGTCACACGTGTACCTACCTTAGATCACGAACAAACATAAAATACTTTCTCTTTATTCTTACTAGTATTTTAGGTATGGCTTCTACATGGGTTTTTACCACACAGACAAAGTAATAATTCATCCACTCACACGAAGAATCGGCGTGACTTATCATTCACAAGCTGTGAGTATGTATATAAAATAAAATGATATAGATAACACATACACAGACAAAATGACATGATAAGAATAACATGCGCCAAATGGGCAGCAATAATAGGGATGTTGTAGATTCCTACTGCTCTGAGATATCTTGATAAGACATTCCCCATTATCACGTTCGCATTGAATACTGTCATATTTACCATCACCCATATCTTTTGAATATATTTTCACGATACCCTGGAACATAATTGCGCAAATTGAATATATATTCCATTATAATTTGAAAATTGTGTTCTTAGGCTCAGATGGGCATCATTCATTTGTTAGGATTCATTGAAGTACAAGTGATGCAGTCACATTCCGTATCACTCGCAATAAATCTCATCATAAATAGGGGTAGACCTTAGGCCGTCAAATCTACTATATATGTGAAGTACAAGTTGGGAAATGAAATGAGATGTCTCCACAGTACTACTCGTCACATGTATGCTCTTTCCCATCATCATTGCCCAACTTGCTCGGGACATGTCGATCAACCTGTAACAAGTAATTTGTTAATTACAGTTCATGAAATATGAACACACGGTTACTATTTGAAATAAATAAAAGCATTAGCAAGTATGAGTAGGTAGTTTTCCGGTGGCCCCAAAAACCAGCAAGCAAGAAATGTGCAGTGTAGCAGCCTTAAGCCCATACGTGAGTGTGAGTTGAGTCAGGTTGTTCCAAAAAATTATGTGAGTGTTTCATCAAAATGTCAAAGTCACGTTTGTATGTAAAGACATTTGGGGGGGGGGGGGAGAGAAGAGGGCGCCAGTCCATGATCACACTCCATATCTAAGGAACTTCCAAGGAATTATGTTACAACATGTGAAGTGTTTAAAGACATGAGTAAATAAACAACTAAATTGTCCGACTAGAAAATAAGTACATTCTGTAATTAAAAAATACAACATGTGAATTTCATTCATCATTTTCGGCTTCCACATGATGACGCCTGCAATAGACAAGATACATATTCAATTCAAACATAAATGATGAAGATGGTAAAATGAAAAATATTAGACCACATGTTTAGACTTAGTACCCTCGTGCCATGTGATGGGCCCAAAGTCGAGTGGTCATATGTTCTCGGAATCTCTCCCCTCTAGCAACCTCAGACTTACTGACATTATCTTCTTCGTCTACCTCCTCATCACCTATATTATTCACGCCATCTTCTCCTTTTTGGAAAATAAAATCAAGCCCCTGGTCCTTTCTAATGAAGTTGTGGAGTACACAGCACGCTATTTCAATCTTGGCTTATGTCTTAATTGGATAATTGCGACATTTCACTAAAATTGTGAAACACGACTTCAAGACACCAAAGTCACGTTCAACGCAATTGCGTAGTTGGTCGTGCCTATGGTTAAACAAGTCTTATTTGTACCTATGATTAACCCTGGTCCTATTAGACAAATACTATGTCGAATGATACCTTGTGTCACGGTAGGGGGCTAAGAAACGGGGGGTGTTTGCATACCCTACACCGACCAAGAAGTATTTCCCTATAGCAAGGAATTGTGAGCAATTCTGAGTGTGGAAAGTACACATATATACTCTATTATTTGAGAAAACTTTACCTTCGGGTATAGTAAATCCATCTTTCTCAATGGCCCACCTCAAGACTTTCATGTATGCAGTTTATCCCTCCAAAACCACAATGACATAAGTAAACATAAGATCAAAATTCACATACCCCATCACATTCAGGCATGTTTCATCCATCTGATTCCAATAATGAGGGTGATCAACCGTTGGCACCTTTGCAAAAATACGTGTCTCATCTATTGCACCCAATGTATTCTAATCGAAAAATAAAGTAATAAGCATTGGTAATTAATAAACAATAACTAGGAATTAATCAATGCATAGGTACCACATTACCTTGAAGAATGAATTGAATTTTGGATCATGTCGAATTTTCGGATGAACTGACTCTTCAGCAGTAGGTTTCTTAATGTAGTCATGACGTATGGATAAGATTGCTATGAGTACAATGTTAAAGTGCCAGCTAATCGTCTCTTCTAAATTTGGAACCATTCCCTGAGTAACTTATTATCAACTCTATGTCCAACCCCGAAAAGGAAGATAGCTAATTCTTCAGTAGTATGACATATTCTTGGTTTGAATGCACCCCTTTCCATTAATGTATCTCTTAATCTTAGGAATAGAGTATGATACATCTGAAAATTAGAGTATGATCTATCTACATGACCGGCCATTAACTGTTTAACCCACCTATGGCCTCGACCAACATATTTGTGCATTGGGTGCCTAGGGATAGATGTGTGAGATGACAACATTTGAAACATAACTACATGCTCAACTTCCTCCTATTCCTCCTCCTCCCTCATCATAAAGTTAACGAGGAGATCAAGTGTCGGGCCAGTTTGAGCAATTGGAGAATCTATTGACAATGCAAAAGTTGATAATCATACATGAAAGAAAGAGCATAGATTAAAGTTTGCATGAGTATATTATCGAGCAATTCATGTAAATGGAGCATAGTCAATCGTATTCACATTCCATTAAATAAGAGTAAGAACTAGTAAAAATTACACATTTAGTTGAAAGGTTAAAAAGATATGAAGATTTTTCAATAGTAGTCTAAACGACTTAATATCCATTCGACCTTCAACTTTTCTTGGAGGACCAAGAAGATGAAATGGTCTTCGAGAGACCTGATAAGGTCAATAGCTCTGAAGATGCCTTGCTCAGGAAATCTAGGCAACTTCAAGAGGGCATTGATTGCCTCATCCATTGGCAGAGTAGCTTTCTTCTGCAAATCCACCATCTCCCTAACCAAAGTTAACCTTTCGTGACTTAGACTTACCAACTTGTCAATTGAATCTTCATTACCCTAAGAAATGCGCTTCCTCTCCCTATTTACATTACTGGATGGAATGTTCCTGGGTGCAAGGGGTGCATCTTGGGTTGGCTCAATATTCGGTGTGCCCATTTGTGGTTGTGGCTGATTATTTTCAAGTGTTTCCGTATCATTAAGAATACTATTTACATTAAATTCTAGGCCTGATTCATCCTTCACAGCCTGCTAGTCATCACCATTGTCACTGCGCGGGTCAAGATAAAAGATACCTTCATTACATGCAGCGACATCCCCTCTCGACATAGAATTGGAGCACAAAATTCCATTTGATCAAAAACTAAGAATGACTTTCATTGAATTGCTTTGTATTCTTTATTCATCGGAAACTTAAAGTCACATGTTATTAATCTAATGAAATGTGAATATCACAATTGTGAAAAATGCAATAGGTACGTTACATACCGCTATGATATCATCTCAAGTTTCCTCTGCACCTGAGACTGACATTTTTTTAATCATGATCCCAACTCCATCCCGATCGATTCTTTATACCCACAATTAGATAGTACCTATTCTTCAGATTTTTAAACCGAATTTTCAAAATTTCCAATGAATATCCTAAGTTCGTTGACTCATTCAATTTCTTTAGTGTATGTCTCCATGCCTCTTTTGTAAAGTTTCTGAGGAGGGTAAAAATGGCTCGACCCAGAAACGGCCCAAATACGAGCGGCCCATTAAGGTTTGGGCGTACTAAGCCCAGGCAAGGGACGAGCGTACATGCTCGACCCAATAAAGAAGAGGATCGGCCCAGCAGAACATCGGATTCCACGACGCAGATGAGGCCGACCTAAGCGTAGTTATCGCCGGAGGACACTCCGACGACCGACCCTTGCTCCCAAGACGTCGGCCTTGACCCCGTAACGGGCGAGCACACGCCATGAGTGCCGTAAGACTCACCCAGGGACCGGCCACCGCCGAGGTTATCACCCTCCAACGGGAAATTCTCGCCAACATAGCGGGGAACGTTACTATACTAAACGGACCCTTATTTATCAAGGGATGAGGTCCCTCGCTCCAGGACAACCCATATAAAAGGGACATCGACAGAAGAGGAGAGCATGATAGATTCTTCTACCAAACCTCATACTACTACGCAAGAGGAGACACGGTAGATTCTTCTACTAAACTTCATACTACTACGTAAGAGGAGACACGGTGGATACTTCTGCCACTAGAGCTTCCTACTGAGAAGAGAGCAACCCGACCTGCAACTACGACAGAGAGGCCATCCGCTACAACTAGAGAGCCTCCTCCTCCTGTACGGCCTTATCACACAGCGAGCACTCTCCGAGAGCCCACTGGGAGCGGCGAGCACGTGTGCAGAGGACCTACACGCCTCTTGGATCGAATATTACGGTCTCTACTTCTCTCTTACTTAGCTCTTCTATATTGCTCATTGATCCATTACTGACTTAAGCATCGGAGGGTTGTCCCCTGGGGTAACACCCGGGACTCCTTCTGACGCCCTTCTGGTTTCTTAGTGTGTGCAGGGCTCCACGGGCGCGAGGCGACTTCCCCAATAAATAAATAGAGAAGGTGGTACGTGGCCTAGGAACCATTTTCCTACCGCTACAGTTTCCATTAACAAAACTGTTATTGTTGGCTTTGTGCTATGTAAGGAGGTCTGCAAAATACAAATATGCCTTGTTGCCCTAGTTTGCCACCCTACTCTTCCCATCTTTGGATCCACTTATACTTATTTAGAAGAAGATGATTAATCATTAGGGAATTACATATGAGGCTAATCCATATAGAACACATGATTGTGAAAAAAATATCATGCTAGCATAGAAAAATCACCATTCACATGCACTACTAATTTATTGCTCAGATCAATTACAATGACATTCATATGACATACCCTAAACAAACTAACGTACCCTGGCCTAAACATAATTTTTGCTTAAAGCATGTCATATAAAATAGACATAATATTGACTATAATCATGCTAAAAAAAGAATGCTATGTGACACTAGTAAACAGTCATGAATATTGTCTTACATATTAGCATCATAGGCATCCATCATAAAATACATATTACCAATCACAACCATTCACATATAGTAGGAATCGCCATCCAAAATCAGAGCCGGTATGGTCCCTAGATGTTACATGAGGGGGAAGGAGCAACATATAGATCGATGGGGTAAGGAGCAATCTTTGGTCTAAACTTCAAGTAGTTATGGAGCAGCCCGCTGAATGAAAGAGAAGGAGCAATCCACATAGCGAAAGGGGAAGGAGTAGTCGACACAGCAAAAGGGAAAGGAGCAGCTAACACCCTACGCAAAAAATACAACATTCGCCACAGTTGATAAGGATTAAAAAATGATAAGCTTCATCAATACTAGCAACTAAGAACATGGTTCGCTCGCAGACGAAAGAGAGGGGTTCGCAGACAACGCAATTGCCAGAGGATCGGGGTTTGCTCACAAACAAAGGAGATCGGAGTTCGTGGACAAGACAACTGTCAGAGAGGCTTGCTAGGGTTTCCTCGTGAGGAGAGAGGGCTGAGCGAAGGATGGCGAGACCACACTGAGGTGATGGGAGAGAGGATGTTAGCCTACTCACTGGCGTTGAAGGCATCGTCGCCAGTCGACTGGAGAGGATTGAAGTTCGCTCAAGAGAAAGGTGGCGGCACATAAAAGAGACAACATAGGGACGGCCTCACCGGAAGAGAAAACGGCGTCTTCGGCTGACCGTAGAGGGGTTTGACGAACAGATGGAAAAGAGCCGCGATCACTGGGGCACAAGAGAAAGGTTTCATCGAGAGGATGAAGAAAACGACAAATGGCGGTGCCACGTGCAAAGGGGAAAAGAGGGAAAAATAATTGGAGAGAGAAAAATGGGGATGGGGAGTAGAGAACTCGTTCCGATAATTTGTTGGACTGAATTATCCCTTAAGTTAACCCCACTTTCGGAGTTAATCTCATTTCGCTTAACTCAGAATATCTCATACCAAACGGTGAATGGGGTTAAAATAAGGATAATCCCGACTTAACCCGATGCCAAAACGGGACCTAAGAGCTTGACAAACTTGAACTCATTAGCTTCACTTTACTTAAACAACCGTTGCGAAACACAATGATACGTAAGGAATAAGCTGGTGTTTGAGAGGAAATTGGAATTGTTCTCCTTATCGTTGATGGATGAATCTTCATATCACAAATATTTATTGAAACAAGAGGAATGCCACTTTCAATTCAACAACAAGAGAAATGTCACTGAGTTCAGCAAATCTACTCGATTATTATTGGAATTTATCTACATGTTCCCAATAAGCAAATAAGTAAAACATCAACAAACTCTTTCTATTCTTTTCCATTCAAAATGAACAGAGGCTGATTTACCTTCAAAATTGCACGGGCTAAATATTAACATGGTTAGTAAAATATTACAGAGGACCGTCCAACATGGAAAAGGCATAGTTATCGCAGGGGAAAAAAAAGATACACATATGCTTAGAAAGAATCTTCAATATGGCATCCTTTCTCGTCAATCAATCGGCAAACATTTGCCAAGCTTGGCATCTGTTGTGGCTTCATCGCAGATGTCCGCTCAATATCCATTGATCAACTGGTATTGTGAGTTACTGTCACCTTAAATAAACTGCTTCAAAAATTCTGTGGCAACAAGTCGCCCTCTAGTGTTCACAGACAATTTTAGCTCACTGATCTCCTTGTCAATGTCCTGCAATACCCGGATTTAAGACAAGTAATTTATGTGAATAATGGAGCCTCTACATATAACATCACCTACATAAAAAAAAATTCAAAAGGATGCAGTATAATGAAAGTAAGTGAAACACAGTAAAGTGGCTCAGTTGAGTTTCTGGCCAAGGAAAGGATTTTTCAGCTAACACGAGGCTAAATCACTAAATTCTGTCTGCAGCTCAAAGAAAGAAAAGGAACACAAAATTAACAACATAAAACAATACAAAGAGGGATACCATGAAACAATACAAAGAAGGGTACCACACATTGGGAAAAAAAAAAGAAAGCAATCTATTTCCAAGATGGTTCCCAGCGGGAAGCGATTTAGGTAAAATTTTCCTTCCACTCTACAGGTTGTCTGACCTGTGGCCTGCTGCCAATAGCAAGATTCCCTTGGACCATCTTGCTATCTACGTAACAGCATCCTTCTTATGAGTGTGTAACGGATTCACAATTTTACAAGTATCAACTTAATGTACCGTAGCATATATTTGAAGGTAGCCTCTGCGGATGCAGGTGCGAGAGGACAGCACATGAAATGAAGAGAGAAACATGGCTGTTCTTGGCCACTTGGCCAGTATCTTCTAACGGTATTCGGTTGGGACACAGAGACATGGAAGTTGGCTGCCCACTTGCTAGAATCCTCTTTGCCGTGGTTACAGGACAAATTTCATAGAAACTCCTTGAGAGGAGAGTAGAAGGATTCTATTAAATTAAAGATTACAAAGTTGTTTCGAGGCCTCTTTTAAAACATGCCGGGGGGATATTCGTATTCCTAAATACTTCTCCCATTACATATTAACATATGGAGCTGTGGATCTGCACAATAATTTCCCCTAACTGTAAAGTAAAGGCTATTGTAATGATTCTATATTTTTAAAGGTTTGAAATTCAATTAGAAGTTTCTGTAATCAATTAAGGATTGGTGTAATGGAATTGGAAATAAACAGTTTGAAAGTGCTTTTTCCTAATTATATAAGTTTCATTAAAAAATTGACAAAGGTTAGGCAAATTTATCAAATTTTAACATTCTTCTAAGTAAAACTTGCTAAGTCAATCTTTACGAGGAAAATATGTCCATGGTTTGTGGCAGATCTGTGCCAAGGTTTCTATGGCCCATGGCATACATATGGCAAATTTGTGCCATTTGGTGAAACCACCAATGAGGGTGTTCGCTGTTGATATCGCTTCACAGACATGGTCCAGCCATACATTGGAGGGGGAGGAGATTTGGTGTAGGCAAGGAACACAGGCCGCACCACTCGCCATCTGGGTCTCAGTCCATGTGGCCACAGGGAAAGAGGGAAGAGGCATGGTGTCCTTGTCGATGGGTGCTCTGAAAGGGGCTGGGTCTGGTTTGGTTGGGAAATGGAGCTAAATATCATTACTTCCGGCTACATAGCTTTCAACAGACACGATAATTAGCCAGGTTTTGCAAGTTATGGTGTGCATCAGTAGAACAATTTCTGGAATCACTGTAACAAGACATTGGCCATCCAGCTCTCTGGTTATTTGTCTGATTCAAGTTAGCACTTTTAATGTAACTCTTATTGAAGGTACACTGCATGTAAGCCAAGAAGTAAGTTGCATATTTTTGTTAATATCAGCTTCTTAAACCATGGAAAAATATATCCTAAAAAGTTATCAAAGATTACAAAAAATTAGGACACGGGCTTACATCAATGAGCACTACATGCACCTATCTATAGTTCATAACTGTAAACAAGACAACAATTGGAATCCTCCCAGACATTACATCAAATATGGAAGCACAGAAGAAGAAGAGATTGTAAGTAGCATTTTAGACAGTTATAGATGAACAAAAGCTCTACTCAGCAGAAAGAAAAAGCATAAAGGGAAAGAAAAGATTGCTTGCCTCCATAAACTGTACAATAAAATCAATAAGCTTATGCTTCTGCATCTCCTCACAATGATAGTTTGTGATAAGAAAGCTAATGTCATAACCCTGAAACAGAGACAAAAATTGGCACCCTGAATTCAGAATATATTAAGAGTAACATAGTGTGACTTAGAATACTGAAAAGGAAATCCTAGTTTCAGAATCAAGAGGAAAAATGTAATTCAGAATGAATGTTATAATAAAGAATACTCTCATCAGGGAAGCAGGAGAACACTAATTCATCAGATTGATGCACATGATGCCTGCTGAGAACCACATCCGAGGGTGATAGGACACCCCTTAGTATACAGAGCACTAGAAAAGAAGCACCCAAAAGCACAAAAGGAAAGGAAAACAATGGGGCAAAAAATAATTGACAAGGTTTCTTTCCATCAGATACACAGGGACAGCAACCTTCTAAATTAAGCCCCTTGCAACCTTCACACACCAGCAGGTTGCCTGATGTTCCCAGAATTGAGCTAAGATCATGGATCAGCCCAGATATCAATAACAGATCTCAACCCTTATAGAAGGCAAGAAAGGTGATCTTCCAATCAGCCATATTAAAGGTAAAAGGGCAAAGTAGAAGAAAAGGGTAAGGACTAGGATGAATATGAGGAAAATGAAAGCAAAAGAAAAAAGGGAAAAAATGAAAGAAAGGAAGACAGTAAAAAAAGGAAAGGAAGAATGAGGAGTAAAAGAAAATCTGAAAGAGTATGAAAAGAAAAGGAAGAGTAAGGAAAGGGAGGGAGGGGACTCATGTGACAGCTGCAAAATATGCCACAACCGGCACCAAAAGGAGCTGTAACTTTCAACAGAAAAAGTGAGCCATAAACATCAATAGAAGCAGCAGCCAGCAACTGGTAGCAGAAGTAGCACCGGAGCCTATGATTCAAGGGAACACATCTCTACAATGCAATAAATCATGTCAATGCATATCGATAAACAACATGCACTGCAGGTGTTACCACCAGCAGCAGCTCCTTCTGCCTACATCTTCTTCCTATTTCTTGAAATGCTTGCTGTCCTCAGCTCTGTAATAGGATAGGCACAAAGAAATCAAGTGAGGAGGAGCCAGGACTACATAGTTCACTCATAGTTTGGCTTGGTATGCAACACAATTCAGCCTCATGTAGATGCGGTTGTTTTAGCAGACTGAGCCCACAAGCCTGACCCACAAACCATTTTGTAATGAAATAAAAACAGCCAAAGGCTTTGCCAAGACAATCATGAGCTGGTTCTACTTATTTTGATTCAGTGAATCAGGGTCACATTTATAAGATAACACCCATGATTTCTACAGAGGAAGTCAAAAGCAGGAATAACTGGAAACAACATACCTGAACTGGCTTCCTTCTTAAAACTTGGAATGCCTCAGCTCTCATTGATAAAAATCTAAGAAACTTTTTAGTTAGTATGTTTTCAAGCTCATCAGCCTGCTTTACCTATACAGAAATAGGAGAAGAGATAAGAATATGTGCTGTAAAAGAAAGGTTCCTACACTAAGTTCTCAGTATTACTTCAGGAACACACCTTAGAAGATATATATATGTATATATATATATTGTGGACAACCGGCCCAGTGGTTGGGCACTCTGGAAACACAAGGGAGGGAATCGAATCCGAGCGCAAGTGTGTGGCACCCAAGGGGAGCGAGGGTTGGTCCTGCTCCCGCACACTCGGGAAGCGGGACTCAAACCCACGGCCTCCCCATCAGGGAGGTCGGTGTCCACTGAGCCACAGGCTCCAAACACCTTAAAAAATAATTAAAAATTGGATTTTCTGTTCACTAAATTCTAATAACCAAAAATAAAGTTAGAGTGCTCATAGGTTTCAATTTCTATTCTCTGCATCGATTTTACAGCAATGGAAACCAGAAATCAGAAGAGAATTGAACATCCCACTCTGTTTCTGGTTACGGGCTAAAGTGGCCAGTTCGGTCTTCAGACATGAAAAGGCCAATTTTTCTGGTTCGGGCCTGTGCATGTCATCCATACCATATAAACATAAGGTTTGGCTACGAATTCAGCAGGTTCAGGCCAATAATATTAATTATTAGTTTTATAAAACAAAATGTAATCTAATCTAAACAGGTCCGATTTAACCCAATGACAGCCCATTAATCTACTTCCACTCCAGTCCAGTTCAACCAGTTAGAAAATTCAGCTTCTCAATTGATTGTATTTGTGAATAATGTATGAGACTTGCTACGGAAACTACACTCAAAACATAGTAGTTTTCAACTTCATGATTAAGGTAGGGCTGAAGAGATTCTCCACCATATCGATCCAGGAGACAGAATTGTAAACAATTCGTCACTCATGGATCAGATATTAGTTGAATGACTGCAACCCTTTATGATGCAAGAATATATCATTTTCTATCTTTATTAATGCGAATGGAAAGGAAGAAACATCATATTGCTTTTGCAGAGAGAAACGAGAAACAGAATTTTTGTAGGTGGGACAGGATCTGCTGACTTTTGTTGCTTTTCTGCTCGGAATTGATGTCTTCTTATTAGATTCAGTCCCTGTAGATTTTATTCCAAACTTTTGTGCTTTTATCCCTTCAGTAATGTAGACTAATGTAATGCCATATGAGACGCAGCATTTTCGATGTCAAATGGATATCCTTTTACACTTTCTATTCTCCATGTTGTTATTTCTATTCCTATTCTATATTCATGTACTTGAAATCTAGCAAGCTCCAAGTCACTTTCCACTAGCAACAACCAAGTCAATGCCATGTCCTCAGCGTATCTTAACCAAAACTGCAAAAAATACCAATATTTGACATTTTAGCCACTATGTTCCGTCCACTAGCAACAACCAAGTCAATGCCATGTCCTCAGTGTATCTTAACCAAAACTGCAAAAAATATCAATATTTGACATTTTAGCCACTATGTTCCGCACCCATATATGGGAGTCCTTGTCAACGTGAGAGTGCTAATAATGCTAGAATTAAGCAAAATCTTCTCAATTTTAACAAAAATCATTTTATCTCTTCATTTTTGTCACCATTAACCAAACAATGTGCAGGACCTTCCAATCCTGCCAGTCTCCATTAGATTTTTGACTTATCAAAAGCCTATAGAAATATCTATCTGCTATAACTGCCATACCTTCCTAACCACATTTTTCTTTTGGAAAGTGGCCAAAGACCTTATTTCATTCAAGACCTACCTAGCCACATTAAAAACTAAAATAGCTTATCCATTGATGAGAAAAACAAAGACTTTGAATATCAGGCCTTAATATTCAACTAGAAGCTGAAAGGATAATGACAAGGCATGACTTAAAACTGCCCTTAAGAAGAGCGCATGAATTCCACAATTTTGCTGAAAAGTTTCTTCCTGCCTTGTCAGGGTCTGAAGGAGGCCATTGGATCGAGTCCAGTGGCACTGAAAAAGGCTCACAGGAAAGATCCCGGTTACCTAGAAATAAGGATGTATTTTTATGTATACACATACACACATACACGACACATGCATACACACATCATACATACATGCATACATACATACACACATGATACATATATACACGCAGATATAGCATATCAATGTCCCAAAGATTATAGCTTTTGCAAGGGATAATGGAAAGCTTTAATGCATTTTGGGACCTTGAATAAAGCATGCGAGGTAGTTTCAAGATGTATTCTTTTATTTTTCTTCACTTCATTTTTTATATAAATTCTGGTATGTGCCAATTTAGGATAAAAATTATTTTTCAATCCTGCCACAATGTGGTTGTTGCTCCCAACAATGGGAAAAAGACAAAGGTCATTTCTTCACATGGTATCTATCAATTCACAGAAACCACCATGAAGCTGGAACTTGACCCAGTGAATCCAAAGCTGAAACAATATTTTGGGCTGTCGCATGGATACAGTGTAGGAGCATTGTCAGTGCTATGACAAAATTGGATACGTTATATATCCTTAATGTGGTAATATCATAAATTAAAGTGAAGCTACCTGAATCTGGAAGCATGAAATCTCATTATTGGAATACCTGAAATTAGTGAAGCTTCCATCTCACCTTAATACTCACTCGGAGAGAATTGATTGATGTCTCTATCAGACACTTTTCTGCCTCATTTCGGCATATTAGAACCTGTAAATCAAGAAAAACAGACCTTCAGAGTTCTTGTCAGTAACTATGATAGAACTTACGTAGCTCTCACATTGCCAAGGGTATCTTCATTGTTTGAATGACACACACATTTCCTGGGCTAAATTTAGACAAAAGCCACAAGGATAGAAATAGAATAGAGACGTGTCCGTGGAATTCACAAATAGACGATGAAAATGGAGAGTCAATGCTGTCCACAATATCTCTTCTTACAGGGTTCAGCAAAAGTTCTGGGCTCGTCCTGAAAAATGAAGAGTAACAGCCCCAGGTAATCAGAGCTTCAGACCGAAGTAAAACCAGAAACATAAGTTAAAGACAAATAAATAAAAGGTCACGGCATGAGGCGTCCCATGTCAATGTTACTCTAAAGAGTCATAATATGACAAGGGCAATCTTAGATTAGTACATCGCAATATACAAATTTGAGCTAGTTCCCATTAAATTATGCATCTTTTCTTTGTGGAATTTAATGGATTGGGAGGAAAGTGTTGCAGAAAGAGAGTAAGCACTGCTAAAGTAACTGGCATCCTAAAAACAATTCGGGATGAACTTACTTCAGCTCAACCTCCGGTTTATTATGTCGCTCGACTTCTTGGCAGGGGAAATTCTACAAAGTTAACAGATGACCAAAAGAATGAGTAACGCACACCGTGGTAGATATGACAACATAAACTCATCGAGGAACAGAACACTAGAGGCCGTCGCCATTAAATGTAAAAACAAAAAATGACAGCAACCACAATAGCAACCATGTAAATACATCCCAACCAGAGGTGATCCAAGCACAGCATTGACTGGAGAGGTCCCCCTAAAACATGTTTACCTGCAGGCACAGCGCCGCCTCCAGAGTGTTCCGTATGCACGTCAGGTACAGCCGCAGCGTGTTCGCCTGCCTCCCAAAAAACAAGAACCCTAGAAATTAATTGGAAAGAATCAAACGTCGCATTGCCGATCTACTTGCGGACGCAACATCAACAATTTTGACGGCGATGCCGGCTGTGATTTCCGAAACTGGGGCCGTGCCAAGACCAACCAGCCAGCAGAATCCAAATGTGGAAGCGAATGGGGAAAAACGCGATCTACGGTGGAACATGGTGGCGAGGCTGCCCGGTGGCCGCCGGTGAGTAAAGGGGTGGGGCTTTACAGCCCCACGGGGATGCTGTGGCAAGGACAAGGAAAGAGTCCTACCATTTGGGCCCGGCGGTGCAGAAGCCGGCGAGGGAGAGCAAGCCGGCGGCGACGGCCCTGCAGCGGGGAAGGGCTAACAAGAGGCCTCCCTCTGCGGGAGCGATGATTCAAACAGACAACTGGGGGAATCTGAGTCGGGTGGGCCAGGGTCACTAGACTTGGTTTTGTTTTATTAGACGTCACCTTTTTTATTTTTATTTTTATTTTTTCCTAAGGTAGGCATCAAATCTGATTTATAGTTTTATACTAAATTAGAGTATTATTTCTTAAAAACAGTAAACTATAAAAAATAATATTAAGAACATTATAAATATATACAACAGAGTGGGAAACTTTAGACTATATGCTCCTTAATATGGTAATATATACGTGTATAGATTTTTGCAAAAATATATTTCTTATAAATTTATTTGTATAATTACCTATCTTACTTTCATATTAGCATTTCATTAAAATCTTCTATTTAACCTTGGGTAGATTTTTCACCAAATTTGGAAAAAAAGACCAAAATATTCCTAAACTCTTCTAAATTCTTTATCTCTCTTCACGTATTTTTATCAGTATGTTGCCGTAAGAGGTCATTACAAATAATACAAAAAATAAGATATACAATCCTATAAATGAACTTGTAAAGATGATAGTTTTACAAAAAAACATTTATATCTTTAAAAGATATTTTTGTATATAAAAAATTATATTAAAACAAACAACATTGATTTACCAGTCATCACTCCTATGTTTATATTTTCAAACATTAAAAATATCAACAATATGTAAAAGACTACGAAATAATCTTCTTACACACACAGTGGTGTAAAAAGATCATTCACGCTTTCGATATTTTTAATCATATATATACACATTTATAAAATTAGAACTATTAAGTTTATAAAAAATATTTTAACAATGATTTATATATAAAAATCATTATATACTTTTATTTTTTTTAAAGTTACCAATAACGATTGATCAATGGTCCCTAAATAAGAAGATATCAATGGGCCTCTTCCAAAGCTCCCAGTGGGGCCCAGGAGCACGGCTGGTCGGTCAAAGGGGCCAGAGCAAGACGCGGAATCGCCTCCGAACTCACCATTTTTTTTTATAATCTTTCTACGCCCCCATTTTCCGTTTTTCCCCCGGGAAGCGAAAAGAAGAAGAAGAAAAATCCCGACTTTGATACCCCGCTCGTCCTCCCCCGCGGCCGGGCTCTCGCCTCCGCCGTCTCCCTCCCTCCAGCTGAACCCTAGGTTAGGGTTTTCGGGGTCTGCGAACCCGGACGAGGCCCCCCGCCCTCGCGTTGGATTCCCTGCTTTCTTGGTGCTGGTCGGTGCCGCCGTTGGGGTGGGGGGCAGAGGTGGGAAGGGGCGTGGTGGGCGGGTGGGGCGCGATGTACGCGGATCAGGTCGCGGCCGGTAAGAAGCGGTCGGTCAAGGAGCGGCTCAATGGCGACGTGGAGGTGTTCTCCGGGCGCAACCGGGCGACGGCGGGCGTTAAGAGGTTCGATTCGTGTTTTTCCTTTTTGCAGTGTGAGAGGAGTTAACGGTTTCTTTTCCTTTTTTTTTCTGTGTGTTTTTCTGGGTGCGTCATTGCATTTGACGCCGCTGCTTGTGCGTTATCTTGTCCTGTTATCTGAGGCGACTGTTTTGATGCCTGTTAGGTTTCTTGTTGGTGCGACTTGACCCCGTGGTTGCTTGCATTAGCAAGATTTATGTTGCCATTTCTTGGTTTGAACTTGAACTCAGGAGTCAAGTCGTTAACACCAATCAGGGTTTGGGATTGCCCTGCCTTGATCTCCCACTGATTAAATGTTACGGGTGGGTGGTGTGAGCACTCGGAGGGAGTGTGTGACCCTCAGCCAACTAGAGTTGCCAGCGATTTTAGTCCCACAGTGGATTCTACAAAGAGCTGGACGGGCTTATAAGAAAAGGAATCCCTTGCCTCAATGCCTAGGTTTTGGGGAAGGATAAGTGATTCCTAACAAATGGTGTTTGAGCCCAACCTTTTTGTCGGTCCAATGTGACTATCAGTACACCCTTTACCTGCTGCGCATGAACGGGCATAATCTTGATTGGCACCTAGCCGACGAGGGTGTCGGCCTTGTAAAGGGGGAGGTATTGTTACGGGTGGGTGGTGTGAGCATCTGGAGGAAGTGTGATCCCTAAGCCCCGCTTTGTTTCGGGCTGATTTTGTTTTGGGAAGAGCGGATTTAGTAAATCCGAGAACCTATCCCATCTCAATAGGTGAGATAACTTAACACACTTACTATTAAATTAAAATAAAATAAAAGTGGGCTAAGTCAATCCACTCCTTTTTAATCTGAGATAAGTCCCCTTTAATCTGAGATAGGATTTATTGGATGTCAAAGAGGACTTAAATAAGAAGATATCAATGGGCCACTTCCAAAGCTCACGTTGGGGCCCCAGAGCATGAACTGGCCGGTCAAAAAGGCCAGAGCAAGACGCAGAATCGCCTCTGCAGTCCGAACTCACCATTTTTTTTTCTCTTTCTATGCCCCCATTTTCCGCTTTCCCCCCGGGAAGTGAAAAGAAGAAGAAAATCCCCCACTTTGATAGCCTGCTCGTCCTACCCCGTGGCCGGGTTCTCGCCTTCGCCGGCTCCCGCTCTCCAGCTGAACCCTAGACTAGGGTTTTCGGGGTCTGAGAACCTGGACGAGGCCCCCCCTCTCGTTGGATTCCCTCCTTTCTTGGTGCTGGTCGGTGCCGCCCTTGGGGTGGGGGGCAGAGGTGGGAAGGGGCGCAGTGGGTGGGTGGGGCGCGATGTACGCAGATCAGGTCGCGGCCAGTAAGAAGCGGTCGGTCAAAGGAGCGGCTCAATGGTGGTGTGGAGGTGTTCTCCAGGCGCAGCCGGGCGACAGCGGGGGTTAAGAGGTTTGATTCATGTTTTTCCTTTTTGCAGTGTGAGAGGAGTTATGGTCTCTTTCCTTTTTTTTTCTGTGTGTTTTTTGGGTGCGTCATTGCATTTGCCACCGCTGCTTGTGTGTTATCTTGTCCTGTTCTCTGAGGCAACTGTTTGATACTCGTTACGTTTCTTGTTGGTGCGACTTGACCCCGTGGTTGTGCTTGCATTAGCAAGATTTCTGTTGCCATTTCTTGGTTTGAACTTGAACTCAGGAGTCAGGCCGTTAACACCAATCAGGGTTTGGCATTGCCCTGCCTTGATCTCCCACTGATTAATGTCGGTACTTATCAGAGCGGTGGTTTTTGGTTAGAGAAGTTCGATTCTGTAAGAGCCAAGATCTCTTTGGTGCATTTTAGGGATTGGTAAACAGAGGCTTCTTTTGGACATCTACTTTGGAAAACAGTGGGTTCTTTTTGGGGTGGGGGGTGGTTCAAGAACAGTTGTCACATATCTAGACCGACTTGTTAACGAAATAGGAACAAAAGTCAAGAAAATCATAAATAAATAAAAAATCATTGGAAAACAGGAGACAACTCAGACAGAGGGGAGGAGCAGAGAAGCATAGAGAGGAAGAGAGAGGGGACAGAACCTCCAATCCTCTATCCTTCTCTCTGTGTTTCTTGGTTGTCCCTTCCCTCCCTCTACCATCTCACTTTCTTGGTGTTTCCCTGCTGCCCCCTCCCCCCATCAACACCTCGCCCTTTCTCTCTATGTTTGTCTTTCCATGCTTGCCATGTACCAACTGCCTCCTCCCCAACTCCACACCCCTCTCTTTTCCTTCACGTTTCCATACCCACCCCCTTTGACTCTCTACCTCCCTGCCCCCTCTCTCTATGTGTTTCTTGGTTGTCCCCTCCCCCCTCTATCATCTCACTTTCTTGGTGTTTCCCTGCTGCCCCTCCCCCCATCAACACCTCGCCCTTTTCCTATATGTTTGTCTTTCCATGCTTGCCATGTACCAACCGCTCCCTCCCCAACTCCACACCCCTCTCTTTTCCTTCAAGTTTCTATACCCACCCCCTTTGACTCTCTACCTCCCTGCCCCTCTCTCTTCCTCTCTATGCTTCTCCGCTCCTCCCCTCTGTCTGAGTTGTCTCCTGTTTTCCAATGATTTTTTATTTATTTATGATTTTATTGACTTCTGTTTTTATTTCTTTAACAAGAGAACCAGATATGTGGCAACTGTTCTTGAAGCACCCCCACCCCAAAAAGAACCCACTGTTTTCCAAAGTAGATGTCCAAAAGAGGCCTCTGTTTACCAATCCCTAACATGCATCACGGAGATCTTGGCTCAGAATCGAACTTCTCTAACCAACAACCATCGCTTTGATTTTTCATAGTCCCCCCCACATATCAGATAAGTACCAACATGTTTAATCAGTGGGAGATCAAGGCAGGGCAATGCCAAACCCTGACTGGTGTTAACGGCCTGACTCCTGAGTTCCCGTTCAAACCAAGAAATGGCAACAGAACTCTTGCTAATGCATCCTTGGCCCCAGAGGATCTTCACTATTGCTTCATCTTAATATGTACAAAAACATACCATGAACATGATAGATCCTTTACTATTTTCTTGGAAATCTGCCGTTTCTATTTTTAGCCCTCCACATAATTTCTGTCTTTGTCCTTCTGGCACAAAATCTTTGGATGGTTCTAAAAAGCTTTAGCAACTCTGCCATGCTGATGAGATGAGAAAAGTCAATGAATGAGACGACATAAGAATGTGATTGAAGTTCTACCACAGAGAGAAGAGAGAGAAAGAAGGTAGAGAGGAAGAAGAGGATGATCTCAGGAGGAAGGTGCAGTTCTGTGAAAGATAGTGTATTTGTCTGATCCATGACGAGGTATAATACAGAAACAAGCCAGAAAGAATGACTTTCGGAAGGAAAGCACTTTATGTTTCTCATTCTGCAGGACGAAGCAGCCTTTGTTGCCATGCAGACCAAAATAGCTTCTGATTCTGCTTCATTTAAGTGATCTTCTGTGCCACAGATCACTGGTTCTGTTGTTTGTTCCTAAGTTCTGCATCCATGGAGCTGCTTTTGCCAGGAAGTTCAGAGATCTGCTGTCAGAGGACTTGGCTTCCAAGGTAAGTGCTGACGAAGAGATAGTGGAGATTTCTTAGAGTCAGGAAGTCATCTCTACTTGTAGTTGAAAGTGCAGTGACAAAATGTTCATTTTGATGGGGGTCCATCAAGAGGTGATGCTGTCCCAAAAAGAAAGAAGCTACGGTCTTCCCGTTCTTAGGTAAAGGAAAAACTGCTGAGAAATTCCTCCTGACATTCATATCTGATGGAGATAAATTTGAAGAAGCATTATTTTTGGGTATTGTCATCTGTGTAATGGTTGGATGGATTTGAGGGTGTAGTCTGAAATCCTAAAACCTGGGAAAAGTTCTGTAGTGTGGAGCATGATCTTTGACCTGGCGTTTTGTAACGTCTAGTAACTTTGGTTGCACGAGAGAGATTGATAAAAGATGCTGAATGGAGTAAACTTGGAGTTTATGAGCTTCTCCAGAGGACAGTTTGCATGTTGGGGTGTATGATTGGAGAGTTCCTTATTTCATACTTATGCCTCCCTCTTACCCCGAGCTCTCTTCATTGTGCAAATTGGCTTTCCATTATTCAGAGGTATGAGTCCAAGTTGGTTGGGTGAAAGGCTAGAGTCCTATCTTATGGAGGCAGATTAGTTCTGTGCAGATCCGTGTTAGATAGCTTCCCTATCTATTTTCTTTTCATGTTTCCGATCCCGAAAACGGTGGCGAAGAAGATTGATTCTATACAGAGCAAGTTCTTTTGGCATGGAAGTGGAGGGAGATATAGGGGATGGCATGATATAGCATGGGAGAGTCTGGTCACTAGCAGGGGAGAGAGACACCTAGGGATCAAGAATGTCAGAGATTTCAACTTGGCCCTCTTGAGCAAGTGGTTCTGGAGGTTGGGATATGGAGAGGATGGGCTGTGGGTGCAGTTGATCAGGCAGAGGTACTTTGTTAGGAGGAGAGTTTGAGACTTGGCTCCTACTCCATAGCATACGACTTCTTGTCTCTGGTGGGATATCTTGTCTTGCAAGCGTCCGGATCTGACTGGGAAGAGGCGATAGGAGCCTTTTCTGGAAAGATAGATGGTGTGGAGATTTTACCTTGAAGGTTTTGTCTCTCTAGTCTCTTTGTGGTTGCAGTGGATCCCTTGGGATTGGTTTCTCAAGCTTTTACCTCCCTCCTTCTAGGAGGCACCTGGGCTCTGATTTTCAGGAGGGATCTCAGGCAGGAGGAGTTGGTGCAGCTTTGAGATCTTCTTTCTTTTCTCCTAGTCTTTCATCCTCGGCCCGATAGAGAGGATGAAGAGACATGAAGGTGGTAAAGGGATTTGTCCTTTTCGGTTAGATCTGCCTATGTCATTATCTCGGATGGAGGCACTCGTCACAGCCTTTATGCTCAGGCATATAGACCAAAGAGCCTACTGAAGGTGAAGCTCCTTACCAAGAGGATCTCCCATAGGAGATTACCTACGTGGGATAGGTTGCTCCGATTCATTCCGGGCATTTAGTCAACTTGTTGTCTTTGTGGGGAGGATGACGAGACCTTGACCACCTGTTTGTAGGTTGTTCCTACTCACTAGGGGTGTGGAGGGAGCTTGCTAAGAGGACACACAGTGTCATCGACCGGCATAGTGAGGTGCACTATTTGATTGAGCATTGGGGCATGAGTTGGCCCCTAAGGGGTGACAAGAAGGTGTGGTGGCTTGTCCTTCATGCCACATTATGGGCTCTATTGGGGGAGCGGAACAATCGGATCTTCAGGAGGGAGGCTCGAGCAGAGGACACTGTTTTCTCATTTGTTTGTGATAGAGTAAGGGAATGAGCTGTCATCCTTTATTATGTGAATTCCCTTCTCTTTTTGGCTTCTTGAGGGGCTAGAGTGCTCCACATTGTCGTAGTGTGGTCTTCTCTTATATAGGGATTTTTAGGGTTTTGATTGCCTATACTTGTGCATCCCCTTTTTTCATTTTTATACATTAGTGGTATTACCCACTTCCAAAAAAAAAAAAAGAATTTAGCCCTTTTCAATTTATGTCTTAGATAAGTTGTTTTGATTTGGCAAGGACATAAATGAGATCCTTTCATTTTGAACTGATGGGCAGGCAGGTTAATGGGCTAATGATAAAGAATCACCATTCTACTTGAATTGCATAATGATATTTCTTTCCTTTAGCTGACATTGAAACTATTTCCTGGGAAGTATATAATTCTTACCTCTCAGAAAAGGCATTTTAGTCTCTTTCCCACAGTTTTACTTTGCAAAATTCTTTTGTTCTTTTGTATCCTAATGTATGTGTTGTGTAATTATTCTATGCATGATTTATATCTTTTTCACATAAAGCTTCCACTTTTCTTTAATGATGGTTTCCTTCAAGAAAATCGATGGAAGTGGGAAACCATGGCAGGCTGTCACTTTTAAACTTTTTCTCTCATGGATTTCCAATCCATAATTCCTCGAGTATCTGCATTAGAGGTGGAGAAAGGTGCTGGTTGGAAAGCTTTATCTGGTCTATCAGGGTAGGTTGGATGCTATTACTGATGGGGATGCTTGACAGTAATTACTACATTTTAGGTTGGAGCATTGTTTAACTCACGGAAATAAATAAATAAATAAATAAATAAATAAATAAGTAAATATTTCTCCTTATAAGAAGAAAGTGCACATTTGTAGTTATTTAGGTAGTGGGTATATTATTATTTCCATGAATTTAGGTGTATCAGACGATTAGGGTTCGGGTATTGGACAATTCCCCACTGACCGCAGACGGTGTTTATTTTCATCGGTACGATTCCGAATACCCTTGATTAACTGCCAAAGAAAATCCACCATTTACATAAAGTTAGCTGTGATGTTAAAGGCATTGCCCTTACTCTATGCACTAAGTCGTGCGAGGCGGTGCCAAGTATTGAGAACGTTTCAGATGCACTAAGTTGTGCGAGGCGGTGCCAAGTATTGAGAACGTTTCAGGGAGGACTACGGGCTTAAACGACGTATTTACGAGGATTGAAGTAGATCCCCAAATTCGTAATCTCAAGGCTCAAGGCCCCTATGTGTTGGCCATTTTACCTATACGAGGTTAACTGAGTCTCGGAACTCCATAATTATCTTTGTATGATGCGAAGCATGGTTTTTCACGACTCAAACATTCACAACATTTTGTAGAATCATGCTCACATGGCCACTAGTATATTTCATAAAATGTTATAAAGTGTACAAGATGTCACAAGTACATTTCATGAGTACAGACTTGTCGACAAGTTTTTCCGATTGTACATGTCCCTTCGTTCATAGGCAATCAAGATTTTGACTGTACATGACCCTTTGCTCACAGGCAATTCCGGACCTATCATGGGTATCTCTGCGATTTTTCACTTTTGGTGGTATTTTTGTAATTTTTCCCTTTTCGGGGTATTTCTGCAATTGTCCCATCATTAGGGATATTTATACAATTTGCTTTGCGTGTCCATCAGTGCAACGCCGGGGACCGAGTCAGGTCGCGGGGGTCAAGGGGGCAGCGCCTCCGCCCTCCGAAAGAAAAATTTTATAACCCCTCTCAGAGGAGTGTAATAACCCGATGTTCATAGACAATCAAGGCTTTGGTTGTAAAGGACCCTTTGCTCGGAGACAATCAGGGTTTTAATTGTATGTGACCCTTAGATCACTGGCATTTAGGGTTTACACAAGTGTCCTTATCATATCTAGAGTGTTTACATAACCACATCGCCGGACTTTAAAGATTTCTCCACGCAGGGAGATTTTCTCTAGTTTACACAATTCACAAAAAGGGTTGTGGTGGACATGGGATTTGTAGCATACTCTCGCAACACAACCACAGTCACCACACAAGCACAAAACTCAAGGAGATGGGCCTTCAAAAGAAACACAAGCACCAAACACTTTCCCTCTGTCTGCGCTCTTCCTCCTCCCGCTCTTCCTTCTGTTCTCTTTTTTTTTTCAAATACTGGGGGTATTTATAGAGTCTCGAAGGACTCTGGCAGTTGCACCCCCCATCCGGGCCAAAACATGGGATTTTGGGAGTGGATCCGGGGCTAAAATACTCCCCTAGGGAGTTGGAACCGGGGCAAACCCCCATGTGGGGTGGACCCGGTCCAAATCCTTCAAATGGGGTGGAACCGGGGCAAAACCCCATGTGGGGGGTGGACCCGGGGCAAATCCCCCATATGGGGGTGGAATCGGGGCAAAACCCCACATGGGGGTTGGACCCGGTCCAAATCCCCCATTTGGGGGTGGAACCGGTGCAAAACACCCCCTTTGGGGTTGGAACCGGTCCAAACCCCCTATATGGGGGTAGGCCCGTGCTGCCACTACCCCTTTTGTTTCACATTGGGTTAACTTTCTCCCTTGATTAAAGGGTTGTTATTGCTGCTGCCAACAATTTTTTGCTGTCTAAACTTGGTCTGCTGCGGTTGCAGCTGTTGTATGCTGCTGTTGCAGCTGTTGTGTGCTGCTATGACAGCCAGTTTTGTTACTGCTGTTGTTGCAGCTACTTTGTATAGCTGTTGCAGATGTTGCGGTGCTGTCATTACAGCTATTTTGTGCTGCTGTTGCAGCTGATTTGGTTGCCGTTGTGCTGCTAGAGCTTTACTGAAATGGCCAGACAAGCTATCTCAATATGGGATCACCCAGCAGTTGTTAGTATTGTTGTCAAACACTTTTGTTTGCTGCTGCTATTACATTGCTGTTGCTGCCTTTGAGTGCTGCTGCCACTCCTGGGTGCTGCTGCTGCTGCTTTTGCAGAGCTAATGTTATCATGCTACTAATGCCACCTATGTTAGCATGTATGTTAGCATGCTTTATACTTATCCTTAATTAAGAACCCAGTGTATTACATACTAACTAGGGTAGAATGTTTATTCAAGGCTTAATCAGCCTCATTTGGGCTTTAATCAGACCTCAAACCCTTTTAATTAAGTGTTTAGGGTGGACCCGGGGCAAACCTCGGGGTGGACCCAGGGTAAACCCCCAAAATGGGTGTGGACCTGGGGTAAACCCCCCAAAATGGGGTGGATGCAGGCTGTTTCAACCCTTTATGCTTCAAATTGGGTTAATTTCCCCTTGATTAAAGGGTTGTGATTGCTGCTGTCCATTTGTTTTAACTGTTGCTGTTGCTCCTGTGGGCTGCTCTGTGCTGCTTCTCTGAGCTGCCACTGCAGCCCCAGAGCTGCTGCTATAGTTGCAGAGCTGCTGTCATTGTATTTGTTGCTGCCATTAAGTGCTGCTGCTGCAACTGAGCTACTGCTGTTATGCTGCAGAGCTGCTACTGCAGCCCTTTGTGCTGCTAATGCTGCAGCTAGTGATGGAAACTTAGGCAGTTTTAAGTCAACATATGATGCAACTTTAGCCAGGTATCCATCAATAAGTTTTTCCAAGGTAGCCTGGTCCAGCTGCATCCCAATTCTTCTCTCCAAGTTCGACATGCAAGTAGGGCTAGCCTTCAAGATCATTGCAGTTCTAAGCAAACCAAAGCATTTTCTGTTCTTCGGAAAGGACTTTTTGCATATAAAGTTAGAGAGCCAGCAATAAACTCTTGTCTGATCCCACAAAATTCCATGACTGAGATCAACCTCTTCCTTAATGCTGCCTTTCAGCAACCCACATGGCCAATTTATCAACTCAGTTTCTGAGCTCATGGCTGACAATTTCCTAGCACACTGGCACCAAGATCCTTTACAGTTACACAATGGGATTTATGACCAAGAAGTCTCAGAAAACTAGTTGATGACAAGTTTGATGGCAGTCCAACATGCAGACCAACACATAGAATGGATGCAATAACCATCTGAGTCATGGTTGTTGCCTTGTTGGTTTCACATTGTGACATCAACTTGAGTCTGGTAAACCATATCAGGGCAACTTAGGCTTCTTCTTTTGGGGAAATGCAACTTTGTTGCGCACAGCTGCCAACTTAGTTGTTGCTGCTGCTATTATTAGCCTTATATTGCTACCATTACTATTAGGCTGCTGCTGCACCATTGCTAATTATGCTAGCTGCTGCACCACTGCTAATTATGTTAGCTGCTGTTGCTATTGAGCTGTTGCTGCAGTCCTTGGGCTGCTACTGCAGTTGCAGAGCTGTTGCAGAGCTGTTGCCATTATATGGCTGTTGCTGTCACTGGGCCTTGTGCTGCTGCTGCTGTTGCAGAGCTGCTTTAACTACTAGGCTGCTGCTGCAACCATTTTGCTAGCTGCTAATTCTGTTAGCTGTGGTTGCTAACTTATTTGTTGTGATGTTGCGGCTATTTTGGTTAAGTAGGGTAGGATTTAATCAACCCAAAAAACCTTTAACCCTGTGTACAGGGTGGACCCGGGGCAGAAAAAAAAACCCCTAGGGGTTAGAACCGGGGCAAACCCCCTTGGAGGGGGTTGACCCGGGGCAAAACCCCTCCTTGGGGGTGGACCCGGGGCAAACCCCCCTTTTGGGGGTGGTCCCGGTCCTAAAACCCAAAAAAATAGCAGAAAAAGGGTGGCTTCCCCTATAAATAGCCCCTCTACTGTTCATTTTTCACATGAGGAGAGGGGAATTGACGTTTCCCACGTGTGTGGTGGTTTGGTGATTTTGTGCTAGGTAGGGAATTTTTATACCAATGAATTTCTCTTCCTAACCCATTTCACTCACATGTATTGTGGAATTTAACCACTTGTGGATGCCTTTTCCTCTACCTACTTTGAGGAGTTAACAAATTGGCTCAACAAGCATATACATCAGAAAGCCTTTTCTTGCCTGTATAGGCCTACGTTTTATATAGTGTTATCAATGTATGGGAAATTCATCTATTTATATGGCATCATCTTATATCCTATAGGGGATTGGATGTGGATTTGGTACAGGTTCTCTCTCCCATTTGGAAAGGTCTAAGTGATGTAGGCTTTATATGTTTTTGCCTTTGCTGTGACCAAAAATGGTCTGGGAGGAGACTGGCTCTTCTACAGTTCTTTGAATTGTCATAATTGTTAACTAAAAACAAGTGAAAGCAAGCATTTGAAGTTAGCTGAAGGATGCACGATTTTGCTGCAATTAATGATGTCATGTTGGATGGCGAAGGTCAATTTATTCTCATGAACTTACACAGTTTGGGCTTTCATCAAGTAGGGTTGTTTAATGTATGGTCTTCAATGATGCGGAAAAGCTTAAGGCAGTGGCTTGTCCTGTAAATCTGTTGGTTGTATGGCACATATGCAAACCCATGAACAGAATCTGGGATACAACAGTCATCAGAGGGAGAAACTTGGATAATCCAGATGGCCTGGCAAGAAAATGATTCGTGCAAAAACAATCTTAAATATTGTTTGCCCAATAGAACATAATTTGATTGCTTCCATGCATGAAAGTCTGGTGTTATTTTCTCTCGGTAGAGCTGACACTGGCATCATGTCATGCTAGAGCCTATTATAGAGTTTGTACCAAATATTTTATGTAATATATACTGCATTTCATTCTGATATGCTGCATTTATATTTGTTTAATTATCTTGTGCAGGCAACGCCAAGATGACGACAGATGGAAGCATGACCTTTATGAGGGCAATGAAGAACCTCAAACTTCAAGTATAAATTTTGTTGAAATATCATTAGATGCATCCTGATAAAGCTTCTTGTTTCTTGCTTTTCATAGCTCATTGTTGTTGACTATGTACTGGTGACATATTAAGAACCTAAAGTCGGTGATAAAGACCTTCGACTAAAGCTACAGAAGAAGAATTCACAACAATTTCTTCAAGGTGGGAAAAGCTCAGGGGTCCGAGATTTGCGTGAAAAGCTATCTGGTACAATGCACTTACAGCCAGTAAATGCTGACCCCCCAAAGGCTAAGGCAACATCAGAGGTTGCTAGAACTCCTAAGAAAAGTGCTGCATCTGTGGAAGCAACAACTGCCCCAGAGAACAAAAAGTCTACGAACTCAGCTCCCTCTAAGAAAAAATCTCAAGCAAAGGTAACACTTCTTGTCAATTCTTGGCATGGTTTAGTTCCTTTGCTGCAAGTGCTTCCATTGTTTGCCAAGATGAAGTGCTTCAATGTTTACCAGATCCGGCACTCTTTTTTGGGGAGGGCATAGGCAAGAGTTGTACATATGTAGCGAGAATGCATCTAATTCTTTCTAGATGTGGATAAGCAGACATTATGGCAACACTCTGACCTTGCTTCTGTGGCTGATAATTTATTCTTCAAAGGTAATGCAATACTTGCACAGATATTTGTAACCTTCAATCAGGGAATATCGTATCAGGTTTCAGCATCATCTTGGAATGCCAAAGAGAAGAGATCTCAGAAAGCACTTGGATAGATCTAAGAGATTGGGAATGTAAACCAGAGATCATTGAAAGCTTATATTTCTTCACAAAAGTTTAAATCTTATGCATTTAGCCATTTTGTATGCTTAAATATAGCATTAATGGAACCACACGAGATAAACCATTGAAAAATGTGAAGTAAAATGAAATAAAATACAAAAGTAAACAATTTAATATGGACTAAATGTAGCACTATCTCAGATGCAGAAAAACATTTAGACATACAAAATAAGGTGTAAACAAGCAAAATTAATGGAATGAGGCATAAGCAAGAAACAAGTAAAAGTTAGAAGCATAAAATACTGATTCGAGAAGAATAAGTTTACCTGCGCGTTCACATGTTGCGTCTGGTTCTTGCAAGGGTGAGCTGCACGAGCTGCACGAGCTGCACTTGCAGCTAACAGCTGCGGCCACAGAGGTGATGACAATGGCACAAGATGAAGAGGCTGACATTGGAAAAAAACACTTGAAGTTTTGGATGTAAAAAGCCAAATTTGAAACAGGACTAGAAGCTTACATTGTTGGGCAGCAATGTGAGTACCAAGGGGATGAGATAGCAATGGAGTGGTGCAGCAGGTGGTAGCAGTACAAGGCCAACAGAAAAGTGGAGAAGCACAACAGGGTTAGTAGCTTGCTGCTGCAGGGCTCCATTCTTCCTCTGTTCTTCTCCTGGGTAGTAGTGGAATTCCAGGAAGGCGAGGTTCATCATAGGGACCTTCACAAGGTTCTTTTTTGTTGTTACTCCCTCGGTAAGGCATGAGCTTGGAGACTAAAGGATCATAGACCTATCATCCTGCTGAAGGAGGTCAAGGATTGCGGAATCATATTGGGTCTTGGGATCACCTAGTCTGATCCATTCTAGATGGGTGCTGGGAGTGGATTGGCTCAGAACTAGCTTGGGACCATCCAATTATGGTTCAATTCCGTTGGTCCTAGCCAATCAGTTTTTCTTCTTTCTTTCTTCTAATTAAATTAGGGATCAATCCATACCACACTGTACTGCATTTTGCCTCTCCCCCTCCTCAATGCTTCACAAACCGTAACCCGACTGTTGGCGACCTTGGAAGCTGTGGATGCTGGCAAGGTTTGATGGATCAATCCATACTGCACTGTATTGGCCTTGTCGGATTGTGCCAGCAAGAGACCGGCACGCCGGTATGGTGGCACACATAATTCGGTAACCAAGTCGTCGATGGCTGATGGTGTGATGGCGGCGCCGCAACTCGATCGCCACACCGGTCCGCAGGAAGTCGGCAATGGCGGGCGCAAAAGAAGCGGCTAGGAGAGGAGGCACCCCTCTCAGATGTCAGGAACTCCGCCGCGAGTGCCGCTGCAGTTGGGAGACGGGCTGCATAGGTCCGTCCGGCAGGGGAGGATGGCGGCAAGGCGGGAGTAGGAGTCTACGGTGAACCGGAAGGGGGAGCCAAAGAGGTCGATTTGGCGAACGGGGAGGGAGGAAGCGGCAAAGGTGCCGAGGCTGCACCCACCATCGACCCAACAAGAAGAAGCAATAGTTGTAGGAATAGGAAGAGAGGGAAGAAAGAAAGGGGAGGCGGCGGAGGCCGTAGGCAGAGGGGGGTTCGAATTAGGGTTGGGAGAGGGATGTTTACAAAATAAACCCTATAGAAATTTATTTCTCATCATTTGGTGTTTAATTTATTTTTATTAGTTTTTTTTAAAAATTGTTCCCGATCCAATACCGTACCTTACTGGATCGTACTAGGATATAACTAGCACGGCCGGTAGGAACGATCGGATGCCGGTGACCTCATCAAACCCTACTCTCGGTGAACTTTCTCTTCACTGGTGACTGCAAGGCCCAATGAACAACTGGTGAGGTGCATTCTTCCCCTCTCTACTTGTCTCCTCCCACCCACACACACAGATGCAGGGGGGGCGGGGGTGGAGGGTGCAACTTGATCCATTCTGTGCATGTGTGTTCAGACCTGTGTTATCAAAGGCAATGGAGGCTATCACCTAGGCGATGGAAGCAGCCACAACTTGCCTCCGCCTCAATCTGGCGTCGTAGGCCTGGCCCACCTCCGCACCCCCCAGCCCGTTTTATTTTTTGTTTAAATTTGTTGTTAATTTTATTTAAATTTGTTTGATTATAGGAATGAATGAATTTAAGAAGTTTATTGAGTTTATGTATGTATTTTTTGTTATATTTAGACATATATTTATATATCTGAAATATATATATTATTTTAATAAAATATTGCTTCAAATGCCCCAAATGCCTAGGCCATCAGCATGAGGCGACCCCTTGGTCACCTCGGTCACTCTCGCCTCTAACTACATAGGCACAAACACTGTCGCAAGTGCTGGCCATCCCCTTCTCTCTCTCATAGTCACATCCAAACACAGAGCTCTCTCATAGTCACACAAAGGGGGGGCACCCCTCTCTGTTTTGCTCCCCCTTCTCTCTCTCACACACACAGAGGCACATTTGGTGGGGGGGTCCCCCCCTCTGTGTATGTGTGCGCACTTGGGTTGCCGCTGTCTGTCGAGCACCCGTGTCTCTTTCTGTGTCACTTATTTTGTATATGTTTGCAGGTCTGACTAGAATTTGGTAATTGCAAGTTTGCAGCTTGATTTTTTTCTGATGTTATATTAATTTGGTAAAATCTACACTAAATTGACACATTTGAATGGGGTTAATTTAGGAATTTTATGATTTTTACATATGTATTTTTGTCATAGTTAATAACATAACCATATATCTGGCTTTTAAAATAAAATGTTGCTTCTAACACTTGGGCCATCACCTATGTGTTTGAGGCTAAGGCAAGCTCTTGGTTGCTTCTCGTCTCCAACCACATGGAGTTCAAGATAATGTCTCTTCTGGAACTTGATGATAGATGGAGTAGCTGGGTCAGAGTGTGCATCTTGTCAGCAGGTTGGCAATTTTGGTGCATAATGAGCCTTTTAGATTGTGTCAAAATGGGAGGGGTCTCAGACAGGGGGAGTCAATTCAGAGCAGGTTGGCAATTTCAAAAATAGTGGCCAGAGGTTGGAGTCAATTCAGAGCCGATTTCTCTAACATATTAATGGGAACCTGTGTAGACTTTTTCCCCCAGAAAAAGGAAGAAGGGGAACCTGTGTATAGGATGGCATGCTACTAATTGGGGAGGGTTTGTAAAAGCTAGGAAAATGATGGCCCAGTGTGAAGAACGTTAGGAGCTTCAACTTGGATTTGCTTTGTAAATGGCTATGGAGAGGGGGGATAGAGGAAAGGGGGCTACGGGTACATGTGATTCAGCAAAAGTACTTGGAAGGTCCATAGTGCAAGGATGCTCTACCAGGCAGTTGCATAGAGGATTGATTTCTGGATTTAGAAGTGGGTGAAGAACTATGTAGTCAGAGGCGTGAGATGACCGAGGGGTTGCCTCATGCCTCAAACGCCTATACGATGGCCTAGGCGTTTGAGATGTTTGAGGTATTTTATTAAAAAATATATAAAAAATTTAAAAATATAAATATTTGTCTAAATATCCAAAAAAATACATACATACAATCAAGATTTTAAATAAAATTAACAACAATCAAGATTTGAGGAGAAAATACATACGTACAATCAAGATTTGACGGAAAATACATAGGGTAAGTCAATCAAGATCTCCTGAGACCAGCCCTCCTGAGAGTGAGGTGTTTGAGGCAAAAGTGAGGTGGTTTGGGGCCGCCTCGCCTCAAAAACCGCCTAGGCGAGCTCCTAGGTGTACTTTTGATAACATAGGTGAAGAATGAAACATTTTCAGTCAGATTAGCTTTTGGTTACCTTGCTGATTGGGGGATCTGATATGCCATGGCCCCACCAAGTTTGTCTAGCAAAGAGCCTGCTGAAGGCAAATGTCCTTTTTTGGATGATCTCACATGTAAAAATCCTGCACGTGATTGGCTTGTATCTCTTTCGGAGGATCTCAGGACTAAATGCTGTTTGCTTGGAGAGGATACTTTGGATCATTTTGTTTACTGGTTGTTCCTTTGTTAGAGAGGATTGGCTACAGTTAAGAATGTGGCCATTCCTCACTGGCTACCAGATCTTGGTCCAGGAGCAATTCTTTGGCTATTTCTATGCGTGGCCTTTCAAGGGAGACCATAGAGTGTGGTGGCTAATTTTGTTTGTGACCTCATGTTCCACTTTGTGGGAGACAAGTGGGAGGATCATCAAGCGATGGGGCAGAACATGAGAGGGAGTTGTCAACTTAGTTTGTGATAGGGTTGTGGAATGGGCTTAACTGTTATGCAATGTGCAAGGCAACAATCTTTCATCACTTCATGCAGAATGGTTTAGATAGGTAGTCTTCTGCATCAACTTGATGCTGTGGCGTGGGTGTATGTTTTGTATAGAGGGATTTTTTTAGAGCAGACTTGTACTACGCTTGTGCATGCCCTTTGTTTTTCACTAATGAATTTCACAACCATCCACCTTCAGAAGAAATGGATTTGGAAAATAGTCCCCTGGAACAGTCACATATATGCAGAAAACCCCATATAAAGTATGTACCTACAAGTAATCCCTTGTGCAAGAACCCTTTAGTCCACTGTTTTCCAAATCAGCTGGCATGTAAAAAAATGTTGGCCACCTCGATGCCATGTCAACATTCTTAACTAAATTGAACAAGTCAATGACAAATAAGAAAAGGCTAGAAACCCAGAGAGTGAACATGAAGGGAAGGAGAGGGACCAATTTTTATGCTTCATCAACTAATAAGAAAAAGTTCTGAGAGACGGACTTTTATGCTTCATTAGCTAATAATAAAAAGTTGTGACAGCAGTGAAGGAATAGCATATGGGTGCTGCTGCTGCAATGAATGAATGGAATGTTGGAGCTGTTTTAAGGTAGTTCCTTCAAGGCTGAAATAGGCATGCCCAAGAGGACCATTTGTTCTCCCACTCTGCTCTTTCTAGGGTTTTTTTTTCGCAAAAGTTGTGGGCACTTTTCTACATAGGAGCCATGTCAAATTTGACTTTCTTCTTTTCCCAAGGCACAGAGAGTTCTCTCAATAGCCCCACAACAAATAAAGGGACTTCAGGCATGTTTGGCGAAACTTTTGGTAGCCAATTTTGAGTTCCACTTTCAACATGAATTGGAGGTGGGTATAGTTGATTTTGGGTGTTTACGAAGAGACAAACCCTTCTTGATAAACCACTTTTCACCCCTATCCAGGAAGCTACACTTTGGAGCTTTTGGTTGGAAGCTAAAGACAAGCCCACAACTGTATGAATGACTTCTGAGGCCTACCATCCTCCCCTCAAAATGACTAGGCCAAAGTTTGTTGAAGTCCAAAAGCACTGCCAATTGGAAGCTGCGCCAAACATGGCCTGTATATAATCTAGCTTTGCTGGGTCATCAATAATTTAGGTTCTGTAGGTTTATGATTTTATTAGGGAACAGAGTCCTGGTATATGC
The DNA here is from genome assembly GCA_022559845.1 of Amorphophallus konjac. Taxonomy (NCBI): domain Eukaryota; kingdom Viridiplantae; phylum Streptophyta; class Magnoliopsida; order Alismatales; family Araceae; genus Amorphophallus; species Amorphophallus konjac. The sequence goes on along the minus strand of JAHNEJ010002567.1, from coordinate 92,153 downwards.
TCTCTCTTGTGATGGTAACACTTTTCCCTGCCAAGGGACAACAGGTGGGAGGAAAGGAATGTCTTACAAATGCTTAGAGCCCTGTATGCATCTGTTGTAAGCCAATCCTCTTGAACCTCTCTCATGAAACTTTCTATGCACTTCAAACCTTCCATGTTTGAAACATGTACTGTGACAAATGATGCATTTTTCTTGTGACTTGTCCTTAATTCATCTTACAAACTTGCAGACTGAGTCATCAGTTGATGGTTTGTTGCGTTCATTGGGTCTTGAGAAGTATCTGATAACATTCCAGGCAGAGGAAGTATGTATCTCATAAACTGTCGCTCACCTTGGCGCCTCATTGTTAGTTAATTAAAAAGTTCAACATCTACACCGTGCAGGTTGACATGACAGCCCTAATGCACATGACGGATGAGGATCTCAAAGCCCTTGGAATTCCTATGGTAGATTCCATCTTCCCATCCAATTGAGTATCTGCAGGTGGTAGTTGTTATTCTATTATTTGATAGAATGGTGGACTGTTGCCTCTTTTCAGAAACTGATTATTGAAATAATTCTAAGCAAACTTCTGGCTTTAAGTAATCCAACTCTTCTTATTTCTTGTATATTATATTTTGCAAATATAGTTATTTAGTGGGAATGGCACATACATTTCAAACCATTTTACTATTCAACTCTTTTATTACGGTCTCTGCTATAGCATACACAAATTGGACAAAGAAGATAAAACTTGGGCACACATCACCCAAACAAAAAAGAGAAGGAAAGATTAGCAGTTTTCCTCACAGATAAGTAATTGAAGTAGACATTTCTTGTTAGAGATGAAATTTCATCATTGTTGGTGATATCTGTCTATATCTTTTTTGCACAAAATTTTGCGAGAATGATACTTGGTTGGGTGAATGTTTCAGGGTCCTAGGAAGAAAATACTCCTGGCCTTGGATTCCAGGACTTAGATTGGCGACCACCTCGCGAGATGACCATGGCTGTTTTTCTCTTAAAGTTACAAGCTATTGGATCTTGGAGCTTCGTGCGTGGCCGCAGGGTCTTTGCATCTAACATATATCTGAAACATGGTGTCTGGCTGTCTGTGCTGATGTTTTGCATATATTTGCGTGTACCTATTAACAAGTTGATTCTATCAAACGTCAAGTGGTGTTTGTGGTTCGATGGTAGTTGTATGAGATATTGCCATTGTTTTTTTTTGATTACCTAGTCATCCTCCTGTAGTCGTGTTTCCCCATGGCATGAATATTAACGGCACATTTAAGGAAACCTTCAAATTTTGGCTCACTTGCAACGTGAAAATTCGTGTTTTGTTAACACCACTCAATCCCTCCTACAGAGATCCATCTTTCCTCTCATGCAAGAAACTCCAGCTGGAACTTTTGTTTTATAGTCTAAATGGCTTCCATGGTTTGAAATAGTTTGTTGAGTTGCGGAAGCATGAGAGTTTAAATGGCTTGTCAAAAATAAAAATAGAGAATTGATTTGGTGACTTTGACAGATCACTATCTAGATCTATGATGCAATGTTATCAGTTCTTCGATAGGGCCACCATTGCGTTAGTATCACTAGCTTTAGTACTCCGGTAGGGTGATCTTTTGCCGGCTGGGGCCAATAGAATGTGTTGATCACCAATATAGTGATCAATAATCTTGACCATAGTTGTCAAGAAGGTTGCTAAGTGACCAGACGCCCTTATGGGGTCAAGGTGTTAGGCCACCTTTATGTCCTTAGGAAAGGTGACAATGCGCTTGCCGACAACTAGGCATCGACTTAGGTGAACAAGTTGCCCAACCTGTGTTGCTTGCTCCGTACACTCCAACAGTCCTCTTATATGCATCTCTCTGCTCTGCTCTCTCTATCTCTCATTTTTTTAATATTAACATTTATATTTTTTATATATCTTCTTTATAATTTGATGCAGGACAGAAACGTTTCACACCATCAAAATAATATGAGCTCTCATGGGCATTTTTATCAAACACATGACAGACTACCAATAATTAAAAATCCTCGTCATTGGCTACCAATGAACAGTAACAATTTACTAATCTTACTTTTTGAATAGGAGATCAACTGTGCACAACCATTGATTCTAACTCATAAAGATTAGTTCACCAATATCTGTCAGAACTCCAGTCAAAATAAGTTATTTTCCTTCTCTGCCAAACCCTTGGACGATAAGGAACATCGACCATATCCAGCATATATAGCATAGAATCATGACAGGTTAAAGATACCACTGTGAATCACATTGGTTCTAACAATTGATTTATTGTGGCATGCATCCGTGGCAACTGTGCACTTGGCTGTAGAGTAGCCAGATATGTGGCACCACGTGATATGCTGCCTGCCCAAGATGCTCTTTGACCCTTGGATCAATCAGACCTTGGGGTTGTGCTCTTCATATTGCTGGTAACATGACGGATGTTTGCCTTGTGTTTATATACCTTGCATTAGGCTGTTTCCGAAGGTTGCAACGGCAGTCCAGACATCATGTGAAGACGTGGCGGTGATCCCGTGAAGACAGCTTCCACGGCGGACAGGTGAGGATGAAGGCCGCAACAGAGCGCCGTGGTGAGGTCACCGTGGTAGCGGCGCCGGTGCGGGTGGGAGCGCCGGCCGGGACGGACGACCGGTGGCAGACGGGCGTGCGGTGGCCGGCTGAGGCGGCCGTGGCGACGGGGCAGCCGACTGGGATGAGGAAGAAACGGGGATGGGTGATGATGAACAGTGCCCGGGGGAAAAACAACTCAACAGAAGGAATAATATCCGGTGATCACAGTGGAGGGTGAAAGTTTAATGAAGATGTGGAGAAACGGTGATTACGGTGGAGGGAGAATGAAGGCAAATGAAGAAACGGAAAAAAACAAAGAAATGGATGAGTACAGCGGGGACAGTGCGCTGGGGTTTCGGGGAAGAAGAAACGCAAAGAGATCAAATTAAAAAGAAGGATAGAATTGGGGATTTTGGCCTCCGTTAGAAAGAAGTCAGAAGGGTTTGGCCTCCGCCAGGAGAAGAAGAAGGGAGATTTGGCATCCCGCCAGGAGGAGAAAACACACAGACGTGTTTCACAATTTTTTCTCTAACCATTGCTTGTCCTAATTAGGGTTAGCACAAGATTATTTATAGAAAAATAAAATTACAAACAGACTCAATATCGTTCTAACTTTAACACCTACGACATCTATACTATTAAAATAAACAAAACGGCATAACCGACTAAATAAATTCTAAACTAAAAATAACCCATTAATTAAATGCGAAAATAGAAGAAAATAATAAAAATAATCTTCATCTCGGATCTCTTCAACGGCTCCTGATAAATCTGCATCTTCAAAAATAATTTATGCAATCCGCTCCGCATCATAATTTGTATGTTAGATATGTATATTTTTTTGACTTTTAAAAAGGTGTTAATATATCGCCAAGGTGACATCTAAGCGCACATCTTATGGTCTAAGCCCCTCTTTGGTAGAGGAATATCTCTTGTTTATCTAAGGGATAACTCACATTTTATTTATTTTTTAATTTGATAGGATAATAAAGTTAATCCGGTTATAATGGGGGATAAGTCTCATGTGTCTCGATTAAATTGACTTGGTAAAATTGGTGGAACAATTTGTCTTGCCATTTAATATGTTGTCTATTAAAATAAATGGGGCTAAACTTTGGGATAAATTAACTCACGAGGGATCTCTCTATTTGTATATCCCTCTATCAAAGAGAGGTTAAGGGTTACTTTGATAATATGTTAAGATAAGTTAACTCATGTGGGCTCGGAGTGAGTTATTCTTGAGTTTTTATGTTTTAATTTGGTATTTATCTTATATTGGGTCGAGTAGTATATTCTTGTGAGAGAGATGAAATGAGTTAACTATGGGTTAAGAGATTTAACCCTATCTGACTTTAAGTGTTGCATTTCGACTCTCAAATTTGAATAACTCACGCACTCGTGAATAACTCATCCTAAGCTGTAGCGGAAGCGGAAGTGGAACAGAAGCGGAAGCAGAGATGCATAACAAACTTTGACGAAATAGACACACTAGAGCGGAGTCGGGAGTAGGTTACGTGAGTCTACTCACTGGTCCACCCTCCAAATTCACAGGACTATAGTGACGATCTTCCGGAGCCGTTTTCCAACCCGTCGTCGAAATACGAAATTCCGTGACCTCTACGTGGAGCGTGACTACGTTATCGTAACGTGATCCTCATCATCGTCATCATGCGACAATCGAAGTGCGTTGACTAGGAGAGAGAAAGGATAGAGAGAGATAAAGAGAGAAGATTGTCTCGATCACTATGCTATCTTTAATCTCTCTCTCTCTCTCTCTCTCATGCACACTATGTGAAAAGCCGGACCCGAATCCCCTCTCACATGCTCTCTTCTTAATGCCCCCATTTTTCTTTTAACCAAACTCCTCGTCACCTACGTACGTACACACCTATTGTATGCATACACACGTATGCACTCACCCACATGTACACTCACACACCCTCCACCACATGTGCACTCACGCATGCACCACTCGTGCGCACACTTCAGTCATGATCCCAAACGACAGTCAGGACAGATCCTTCTGCCGTCACAAAACGGGATGAACCGAAAAGTTCGTGCATATATATATATATATATATATATATATTTATTTATTTATTTGATTTATACATATATATAATTTGATAATTTAAATTATATATATATTATTATATATCTATATTTATTATATATATATTTTAAATATATATATTATTTTTTAATATATTTTTTAATTTATAAAATATTTTTTTAATATTAATATTTTCTTTTTAATATTATATATATATATATATATATATATATATATGTGACCTCTATGGTCGACATGCCTTAGTGTCTTATTAGATCATGACGTGTCCGTGTACATTGGATCGTATATCAGTCAAAAATTCGTACGATGATAACTTGATACACCCTTATTTAATTTGATACCATTATTTTTAATAGAAAATTTATTATTTATGGGGAAAAAACTCTAAATATATAGCTCATGCGTCAGTCTGTATGGTATTGTATCATCTTCATCCAGCATCGAGGAATCCTGATGATGTGTTAATTGCGATGACCTCTGGGTAGGTTAATTAATTAATCCTTCACCAAAACGGGGATTAATTAATATATGTAGCTCAGCAGTAGAACAAACAAACCCAATTCTTCGGGACAGCACGCACGCAACCTCCTATAATATATAGAGAATTTGAAGAAGAAGATCACTCTTTGCATGCGTTGGCTTGACTTTTACATGATTACACAGTTAGTTTGCGGTGTTAATCTAAAATGGGTGTTCACTAATTATTAATTTGTTCTCGCCCAGTTTATGGTTAAGTACCTTATAATGAGGAACTCTGACCATATTTCGGAATATTGACGTTGATTGGACATTTACCGGTTACAATAATTAATCAGAAGGTGATGAGTTTTAGGGCGCGTTTGGTAACGCGTCTGTAGATAAAAAAAATTTGAAAATCCACAGTTTCGTACAATGTCTAAAATGTCAGAGATTTTTTAAAAATTTTGAAATCTCATTTGGGTGAGGTGAGCCCATTCCAACGTGTCAAAGATTTGAATAATGTGGTTACTTTTTACCATTCATATATATATTTTTTATCTCTTATTTAAAATTTTATGAACAGTGTTCTATAGGAATGTTACGGTGTCTACTGTAGCAACAGTCGCGAATTTGAGAGAGGGCGAACAGTAACCGCGAGCGTGAACAGTAACCGCGGTACTGTTTATCTTCCCCGCGTAGTTGCAACTCGAAGACGTCCGGTGGCCCTCAGATGGCCGATCGGCGATGGCGAACCGCGCATGGTGAACGGCGACCGGTAACGACCGGTTACCAACGACGGTGAAAACAGCTAGTTTCGTGGCTCGTGGACGTGTCGACGATGCCGCTCTTGAGGAAGACGATGGTGTTAGAAGCGAGGGCGCGTCCATGCGATCGGAGAAGATGGGGTGGGGTTAAAATGGGGTTTTCACCGTTGAGAAGTCACGGAAGCAATTGAGAAGCTGCCCCAGAGGAGCTTCTGCAGATTTTGCCACTCACGCGGTGATGTGCCGTTCTCTCTCCTCTATCAAAAATCCCAACAGACGCAAAAACCCAGGTGAAATATCTCGTTTGGAAACGTCGGTGACATTATCAGGGATTCCAATGATTGGAATCTATTCTCACCGCGTTACAAACGATGCCTTAGAGGCTCAAATGGCTTGGTCAGTACCGATGCAACAGAAGATATGGCTGCACCACCAGGCCCGTGGGAACATGAGATAATTTTTTCACTCAGGTCTTTATCGCCAATTGCGTAACCAATGAGATAATTATTTTCACTAACCTTATGTGACGTCACTAGAGCATTCACACAAGTTGTGATGACTCCACTGACCCCATAGTTAGACTGTGTATATAGGACAGACAGTAGTACAGATGTGGTGCTCCAATAACCCCACCAAAGGCTGTTCCAACATGTCACCGATGGAGATCAGTCCTGGTGTGACACCGCGTGGAACATATGTTGATGGTGTACTCTCACCATGTCCGACCCTTGGGCCGTTTGCGCGGTTGATTATCGTCACAAGTGTATTATTCCACTTAACTGTGATCTCGGATTGCAGAGATAAAGATCGAATTTTTCTTATGTAGTTAGTCGAAGTGAATCAAGTCCAAGCGATAAAAAATATCGGGATAGAATTTTAATTTCTTATTTCCAATACGTTCTTTTGATGCGTTCTTTCTGGTCACGGCCTAAATCCCTACAAATCACGTACTGAATTTCTCCAAATACAATGCGATACCCCCGACTCCGTGTGAGCCGGCAAATCATGTGCAGTATTCACGCTTAGCCCCACTTTTGTTCGAGATTAAAGATAACCCGACTAAAGTTAAATAGATTTATTTTATCCACTTTTATTCCTTTTGCTTTGGTACGACATCGAGTTAACTTAATCTTTTTATGGAGAAGAAATATGTTAATCCGGATTAACTCAGATTATAACTCTCATTTAACCCGAGCATCTAAATCCAATATTATCAAACTTAAATGAGTTAACTCTCGGCTAAAAAAGAGCAACCCAGAGTTAATCCATAAACAAAGCAGGGCTTAAAGACATGACAACATCAAATATCGAACATGGACGTTTACTGGTCAGAGCAATCAACGTACCAAGACAAACATGAATTAAGATATCAAATCTTACTTTTGAAAAAATAGACAACAACGTCTATATCATTAGGAGCATGCGCAAACTTCTCATCTTCCACTTGTCATGTGGTCGGTTCCAAGTGTTTCATCCATGTCGATTCCCTCCTTACCCATCGCACATTTGGCACCACCCATACGAAAGCTCCCAGTCCTCCGTAGAGAACTCATATGTGTAATGGGTAAGGTTATATTAATCTACACGCAGCAAACACTAAAGAAAAACATAACGACATCAACACGTACTGACATATCAAATCGGTCTCATAAGGGAAGACAATGCATATCTAATTACTCAGAGCAGCTTACCTCGTCGCGCGCCGGCCGTGCGTATGAGGAATATGTCTGGTGACTTTCAATTGCAGGCTGGTCTTCAAATGGACTGCCATGCCAGTCGCTTCATCCATGTCGATACCCACCTCCTTAATGTCATCCGGTAACTCTCAGTTAAAAGCAAAGAGGAGATTCGCAAGTGCAAGCTCCACAATCACGATCGCAAACGATAATCCAGGACAGATCCTCCTGTCGGCACCAAACGGGATGAACCAAAAATTGTGCCCTCTAAAGTCTACAGTGCTATCAACAAACCTTTCCAGGATGAACTTAATTGTCTGGCTCCTCCCACACCACTCTGGGTCCCGTGCTATTGCCCATGCATTCACAATCACTCTTGTCTTGGGGTGGATATTATAGCCATTGATGTTAACATGACCCACAGTCTCTCGATCGACCAGGAGTGGAGCAACTAGGTGCAGCCTCAGTGTCTCTTTCACCACGAATTTTAGGTAGCTGAGGTGAGATATATCACTTTCTTCCACCTTACCCTTTTCTCCCACCACCGTTCTCACCTCATCTTGTGCTTCCAACATGACGCTGGGATTCCTCATGAGCTATGCCATTGCAGACTCTAGGGTAGCAGAAGTTGTGTCCGTTCTAGCCATGAAGATATTCTGTGTATTTACAATGAAATTAAAGGAGAACGTGCGTATATAGACAAGAGATGAGTGTTGAAGAAATTAAGGACAGAAATAAAGAGGTAAAGAAAGGGATCACAACTAAAAGGATTAATGGTTGTGCACCATGAGTAGTCCCTTCACATGATCCTTGGTTAGATTGTCTTCTTTCTCGAGACTCAACAACACATCAACGATGTCTTCTTCATTTCTTGTCGGACTTATTGTGTGGTCTTCGTGTGCTGCAATGACCTCATCATAGAAAGTGTCGAGCTCTGTAAAATTCTTCTCTAGCCTGGCTTGCAATCCCGTGAGTGTATCCACCCAGTCAACCCATGGAAAGTAATCGCGGGCAAAGAGTGCCACGAGCAGCACTTGGGATTCCAAGAAGATCTTGTGAAAACTATGATTGATCTGGTCTTCTCGCTCCTGGCTTCGAGGTATCTTCCCAGACGTAGCTCTACAAATGATACTGTTAGATACGGAGCATAGTAGGCTCGAGAGATTGATTGGTTCTGAGAGAGAAGATAGATATGAGATAGAGCTCATCATCCTCTCGACCTCTTCCTCCCTCACAGGCCGAAAATTTTCCACCATCTTGGGATTGAGGAGTTTAACCAGGCAAATCTTCCTGAGCTCTCTCCACGTCACGGTGTAGGGTGAGAAACCCATGTCTGAGAAATTGTGTAGGATAGCCGTTTCCTGGAGGCCAGGGCGGGCCTTCTATAGAACAGAAGGTCATGGGTTTTGAGGATTTTTTCTGCCATCTGAGCGAAGGAGATGACCATGGCTGGCACACGGCCGAGGCGGAGTTGCATGAGGGGGCCATACTTCTTGGAGAGTTGCCACAATGTTCGATGGGTATGCTCACCGAGCTGATGGAGGTTGCCGATGATGGGGAGCCGTGGAGGGCCAGGTGGGAGCTTGGGCCGCGACCGCTTTCTTCCCTTTCCAATCATAATAAGCAATAGAGGAAGAAGTAGGAGGAGGAGGAGTTCACAAGGTATAGCCATGAGAGAGAGAGAGAGAGAGGTCTTGGGATCGTAAGGGTGCTGGATATAAATGCCTTCCCCGCGGTGGCAAATCTCTTATTTATAGCGAAGGAGGACAGACGCGATCATTTTCAGGACTGCATGCAACCTCTATAGAGTATTTCAAAAGTCAAGAAGATAAATACTGTGAAAATAACCTCTACATGCTGCTACATTATCACGTGTAGTATACACTTTGAAAGGTAACCGCGCGTTGATGTAGACATGCATGTGACCCCCAGGGTCTTCCCTTCACCACCACCGATTTGAGATAGCTGAGTTGAGATTTAATTACCACTAATAATTAATCCCTTCCACCTTCCCCTCATCTCCCGCTACCTCGCCCTCTCATGATCACTTCTTCTTGTGCATATTCCAAAGTTGCAGAATTTAATTGTGCCCGGTCCATCAATGAATTAAGATACTCTGCATGCAACCTCCTGAAGAGAATATTTTAAAAAAGAAGACTTTGCATGCGACATTGCGTTTGCTTGACGTACGTATAATTTTCCCTTCTATATATTTATTTTACATGATTACAATTAGTTTACGATGTTAATCTAAAATGGTGTTCACTAATTTTTAGTTTGTTCTCGCCAATTTATGATTAATTAATTATCATACTGGACTAGACCTTGGGAAAGGAATATATATGGAGACGTGTGGCGCATACGTACGTACACACCTCTTGTATGCATACAGCATACACACATGTGCACTCACCCACACACTCCCACAACCTCCACCACGTTACGTATGCACTCACGCATGCACCACTCGTGCGCACACTTTCAGTCATGATCCCAAACGGCAGTCAGGACAGATCCTTCTGCCGGCACGAAACGGGATGAACCGAAGAGTCATCTTCATCCAGCATCGAGGAATCTTGATCATGTGCTGTGCGATGACCTCTGGGTTTGATTCCCGTTCACTAATTACATAGAAAAAATCCGATCTTTGCCTATGCGGTGAGACGAGAAGATCACAGCTAACTGAAATAGTACGATCTCGTACGTGGTGAGAGTGCACCATCGATACTCCACGGGGTATCACATGCATCGGGACAGATATCAGTACCATGCATGTTGCGCCGCGCCGTGTCTACGTCGTGCCAGAGATCGAAGCTCAATCTGCCGTCGTTGAAACTCGCCCTAATATACTACGTCCTATCATGGATCGATCGTGATATCAGCCAAGTACGATTCAATATGCTGTATCTCACGTATCACATCAATCCGACAAACCATGATCATAAATCTTCTCAGTGTCCTTTGCAGATCCTCTGGACTGGCTTTCGTCCTCCTGCGGACAACACTGCACAGCTGAACGTAACAGTACTCATTCGAAGATGAGAAAATAGATAAGGAAAATTAACTATCACTCCGGTTGGATGCCACTCTGCGTCAGTGCCATGGTCTGTCCCTTGTTTCTCGACGCAACTTTACTCTGCATGCAGTCTCTATCATTAGTGGTAGTTAACGCTAAAATATTAGTACTGATAAATTAAACTGCTTAAACACATTAGCACATGTTTACACGTAATATTATAACTATACGGCATTAACAAGTGCTAACACGTTAAACTTGTTTTAACACATTAGTGACGTTGACGTGATTAATAGCAGAGACTATATATAATATAGAACTCTGACCATATTTCGGAATGTTGACATTGATTGGACATATACTGGTGACAATAATTCATAAGAGGAAGGTGATGAGTTTTAGCATTTCATAGTACGCCAAGAGGCCAGCACCAACACAATTCATGAGGCTCGATATCAAATGGCTTGGTCAGTACCGATGCAACCGAAGAGAGAGATGCCTGCTACACCACATGCACCAGGCCCGTGGGAACACAATTAATCATCCTTAATCTTCATTCAGGTCTTGACTATTCACACTGAGTCTTGCATATCGCATCATATTTGGAGAAATCGGATTCGTGAGTGATACGTAAGGATTTAAGCCGTGATCATAAAGCAAGTAACATAAATAAAAAAATAAAAATTGATCTCTATATCATTGATCGCTTGGGCTTGATTCCCGTTCACTAATTACATAGAAAAAATCCGATCTTTATCTATGCGGTGAGAAGATCACAGCTAACTGAAATAATACGATCTCGTGGGCAGCCTAAACGTCGTACATGGTGAGAGTACACCATCGATACTCCACGGGGTATCACATCAGGACAGATATCAGTACTATGTTGCGCCAACCTTTTGTGGGATTGGACCACCCCATCCGTACGTACGACTATCCGTCCTATAAATAGTCTCAATCATGTCTTAGATTTTCATGGATATGAGTAGCTCCACCTGAGTCGAAGAACCATGTTTGGAACTGTAAATTTTTATTTATTTTTGACAAAGTAACCGAAGTCCGGCCGGGAGGGGATCAAGAGGAGGAGGAGGGGGGGGGGGAGATAGTTACCTATCAAGGGGTAATCGAGAGAACGCCCCCAACATCTCAGAAGGTGTTGGTACATGTGTAACTCGTAAATGCACGGAAGAGGGGTATCTTACTGGTCCATCTCCACTGGGGCGATCGGAAACTCAAGGCCTGGAACACCCCCCCCCCCCCAATCTATCTATTCTATATACTATAAGAGAACACGTTTTTTTCCACCAGTTCACCGTAAAAGAACTCCACGGTTTTTCTCGACCGGTTCGAGTTTGGGCTGGATGCAGCAGCTGGAGCTCAGCGTTCAGGCCGAGGGCACCTGAGGCGGGAGCGGACCTCCCATGGTGGAGCCGCATCCAAACGCCGGCACCGCTGCATGACTTGTCGTTGCGGAACGCGAACACCTCCTCGGGGATGCATGTTGGCACCTCCAGCACGGTCTCCAACCCATCTTCTCGGTCGATGTTTGGGCACAACTTCCTCATCAGCAGCAGGACCCCAACACCAACAGCGAGAAAGAAGGCGGAGGTCCAAGGAGAGCAGGAATAGCAATGCAGTGGAACCAGCAGATCTTCACCTCCTTCCTGTAAAGTTCTGTAAACCTCTCCCTCCCCACCACCGGGTCGGGAGTCTAGAGAGAGAGAGAGAATAAAGAGGACTTGGCTAGCTAATCCCAGGGCCTGGACCCCAACGCCTTATCGCAGCAGCTGGAGCACCAAGCCAACTGCCCGTGGCCCATGCCAAGGTAGGCAGCTGCCTCTTCTCCCCGCCGCTCCTGGTCGCCCTCGATTGGGTGTGTTTTCCACTAGTTTCTGTTATCTGGATGTTGATGTGTTTGCGTTGTTGTCTCGTGGCCGGTGGAGGACAGTGGAGAGCAGGAGGGTTCTGATTGGGAGGTGTTTCTCATCTGAGGCAGAGGATTTTATCGAGCTGGGTAATGTTGAAGGGAATGGTTGCGTGCCAGTCCAGGTTTTGTTTTGCTGTCTTCCTCTGCCTTCCATTCCTACTGTAGAATTTTGTTACTGTAGAGATCTTGATCCATTGTGTAAGTTTAATCATGACTGGTGGAGTAGCAGAGAAACATATGCTCACTTGTTTATAACATTAATAAGCTTAGAGAGATACCTGTCCAACTGTCCAAGTATGAGGGTTAGAGAAATAGAATGCCATTACTGGTTTATGAATGGCCATGGTGATGCTATGAGGATCTTGCACAAATGGGTATAGTGCGTGGTGGTAAGCCTAATTCACGTCCATCTAGTATGGCGACTATGGACATGCTATTTTTCATGCTGTATGCTTTCAATCTTTTATACGTTTTGTTTGCCGTGATTTTTTTATTTATATCAATAATTGACAAGTATTTTTCTTACTATGAATAGCAAACTCTTAACAATAGAAACCCAACAAAACTACCGAAATTCAAAAAGAAACCGATCTCGCCCAACGTCCGCTTCATCATCTGCCGTTTGCCCGGCCCCTGTGATAGACTTCCATCTTAGTCGCTGCAGACTCCTCCTCCTTAGGCGAACACTGCATGTAACTTAGACGATGCAGACCCCTTCTTAGGTGAAGCAGCCTTCTTAGACCTAAGATTGCATCTTAGAGATGATGCAGCCTTCTTTGGCCTAAGACTGCATCTTTATTGAATTTATTATGATATGAGAATAAGATAAATACTGCATTTAATATAACGGAATACTACATTTAATATAACACAGGGAAGATGAGCTTTCTTCTCATGATGATGTGAATTAACTGTGAATATTTTAATTTTATTAATTTAAATTATTATTATATATATTAAAAATATCATTTCAAGAACATACACACACCAAGAAAAAAGAAATCACGCGCGAAGCGCGTACGTGTGATTATATATATATATAATCACACAGTCATGCCGTACGTGTCTTATTAGATCATGACCTGTCCGTATAGACAATCTGTCAAAAATTCGTAAGATGATAACTTGTCTGCTTCTTCCCAGCAGTGCTTTCTCGTGAGCTCTGCCCATTTTCCTAACGTCTTCCAACACCTTCTTTTGGAGACGCAGCAGCACGTCAATTCAATGTTGTCACCCTCATCTTCATCCAGCATCGAGGAATCCGGCCTGATCATGTGTTGCGATGACCTGTGGGTAAGGTTAATCAATCCTTCACCAAAACATACGGGGATTAATTAATATATGTAGCTCAGGAGTAGAACAAACAAACCCAGTTCTTCGGGACAGCACGCACGCAACCTCCTATAATATATAGAGAATTTTAAAAAAATAGACTTTTTGCATGCGTTGGCTTGACGTATAATTAATTAATGTTGCCTTCTATTTATTTTACATGATTACAGTTAGTTTGCGATGTTAATCTAGAATGGTGTTCACTAATTACTAATTTGTTCTCGCCCAGTCGTTTATGGTTAAGTACCCTATATACTAGACCTTCTTGGGAAAGGAATATGCATGGAGACGTACGTGTGGCGCATGCAGATCACGAGGTGTTGTGGGATACCCTGTTGATCCCGTTCGAGCAGGCTATACATAGGACTGAGTAGCTAGTACAGATGGATATGGAATATGTTAATTCAGATTTACTCGGATTAACGATCTCATTCAATCCGATCATCTAAATCTGATACTATATAACTAAAATGAGTTAACTCTTGGCAAAAAAAAGGATAACCCCGGGTTAACCTCGAAACAAAGCCCCGGCTTAAAGATGTGACCAGACCAAATATCAAACAGGGACGTTTACTAGTCAGATCAATCATCATATCAAGACAAACGTCAATTAAGATATCAAATCTTTACTTTCGAAATTAAAAATAGACAACAACGTCTATATCATTAGGAGCATCTGCAAACTTCTCATCATCCACTTGTCTTTTGGTCGGTTCCAAGTGTCTCATCCATGTCGATTCCCTCCTCACCCACCGCACATTTGGCACCACCCGTACGAAAGCTCCCATAGAGACCATGTTACCAATCCGCAGAGAACTCATATGTGTAGTGGGTGAGGTTACATTAATCTACAGGCAGCAAACACTTTTTAAAAAGATAACCACATCGATCAACACGTACGGACGTATCAAATCAGTCCCTAAAGGAAAGACATATGAAGAATATGTCTGGTGGGTTTCAACTGTAGACTGGTCTTCAAATGGACTGTAATACCAGTCGCTTCATCCATGTCGACACCCACCTCCTTAATCTCATCTGGCAACTCCCAGTTAAAAGCAAAGAGGAGATTCGCAAGTGCAAGCTCCACAGTCATGATCCCGAACGATAATCCAGGGCAGATCCTCCTGCCGGCACCAAACGGGATGAATTCAAAATGGTGCCCTCTAAAGTCGACGGTGCTATCAACAAACCTTTCCGGGATGAACTTGTCTGGCTCCTCCCACCACTCTGGGTCCCGCGCTATGGCCCATGCATTCACAATCACTCTGGTCTTGGGGAGGATATTGTAGCCATTGATGTTAACATGACCCATGGTCTCTCGATCGACCAGGAGCGGAGCAACTGGGTGCAGCCTCAGTGTCTCTTTCACCACGAATTTGAGGTAGCTGAGCTGAGATATATCAGTTTCTTCCACCTTACCCTTATCTCCCACCACCCTTCTCACTTCATCTTGTGCTTCCAACATGACGCTGGGATTCCTCATGAGCTCTGCCATTGCATACTCTAGGGTAGCGGAAGTTGTGTCCGTTCCAGCGATGAATATATTCTGTGTTAAAAAGGAAATTAAAGGCCAACATGCATATATAGACAAGAGAGTGTTTAAGAAATTTAGGACAGAAACAAAGGTAAATTAAGAAAGGGATCAAAACTGGAAGTATTAATGGTTGTGCACCATGAGTAGTCCCTTCACATGATCTTTAGTTAGACTGTCATCTTCTTTCTCGAGACGCAACAACACATCAACGATGTCTTCTTCATTTTTTGTCGGACTTATTGTGGGGTCTTCGTGTGCTGAAATGACCTCCTCATACAAAGTGTCGAGCTCTGTAAAATTCTTCTCTAGTCTGGCTTGCAATCCCGTTAGTGTATCCACCCATCTAGCCCATGGAAAGTAATCGCGGGCAAAGAGTGCCACGAACAGCGCTTGGGATTCTAAGCATATGTTGTGAAAACTATTCTTGATATGGTCTCCTCGCTCCTGACTTCGAGGTATCTTCTCAGATGCAACTCTAGAAATGATACTGCTCGAAAGGGAGCGTAGTAAGCTCGAGAGATTGATTGGTTCTGAGAGAGAAGATAGGTTTGAGATAGAGCTCATCATCCTCTCGACCTCTTCCTCCCTCACAGGCTGAAAACTTTCCACCATCTTGGGATTGAGAAGCTTAACTAGGCAAATCTTTCTGAGCTCTCTCCACGTCGCGGTGTAGGGTGAGAAAATCACATCTGAGAAATTGTAGGATAATCGCTTGGTGGAGGTTAGGGCCGGCCTGCTGCAGAATAGAAGGTCATGGGTTTTGAAGACTTTTTCTGCCATCTGGGCTGAGGAGATGACCACGGCTGGCACACGGCCGAGGCGGAGTTGCATGAGGGGGCCATACTTCTTGGAGAGTTGCCACAATGTTTGGTGGGGATGCTCACCGAGCTGGTGGAGGTTGCCGATGATGGGGAGCCGTGGAGGGCCAGGTGGGAGTTTGGGCTGTTGCCCCTTTCTTCCCTTTCCAATTAGAATAAGCAACAGAGGAAGAAGTGGGAGGAGGAGGAGGAGGAGTTCACTGGGTATAGCCATGAGAGAGATAGAGATGTTGTTGGGGAGGGGGCAGTGCCGACGTGGGAGGCGGAGGGGGAAGCGCCGAAGGGGGAGGGGAGATCGGCTGGTGATGGGGTGGGGGCAGCGCCGACGTGAGAGGGGAAGGGGGAAGCACTGGAGGGGGAGGTCGTCTCCCTCTAAGTTGCACAATATGATTTTACGTAGCGGTAAGATTATTAATATATTTTTCAGTAGTGAATTTTTTATAAATTTATATTTATTAATAATTCATTTGTAAATATCCCATCTTTATACTTAGATTATGACTTCCGCATATTTGATGACTATTTGAGAAAATTAATTAGCATCTCCCGTCGGAACCTCTAGTTTATTGCCCTGTCTCTAACAACAAATTAAGTGTCTGCTGCTTACTTTTTTACGGGACTTATTATATATATATATATAGTCTCTGCTGCTATTAATCACGTCAACAGTACTAATGCATGTGTTAAAATAAGTTTAATGTGGTCTTGTTATACAATGCTTTATAGTTAAAATATCACATGTAAAGGTGCTCATGCATGTTAAAGCATTTTAATTTATTAGTAATCATATTTTAGCGTTAACTGCCACTAATGATGGAGAGTGCAGATCTTCTCTGTGTTTGTGTTTGTCCCTCCATCTGACCTAAAAACAAAAAAATACGGTGCTGAATAACCTGCTCTATGCATTATTCACGCAGAATGATGAAAATATCGAACGTACGCTCTATGCGTGTGATTACAAAAATCACAAGTTTAATGTTAATGATGTATCTCATCCACACAAAGTGGAAATAGAAACTAAAGCGGAACAGAAGCAGAAGCTAAAGTGGAAGCGGAGACACATAACAAATTTTGACGAAGTAGAAACACTAGAGCGGAGTCGGGAGTAGGTTACGTGAGTCTACTCAGTGATCCACCCTCCAAATTCACATGATTACGTACAGTGATGGTATTGCAGAGCCGTTATCGAACTCATACGAAATTTCGCAACCTTTACGTGGAGCGTGACTATGTTATTATCGTAACGTGATCCTCATCGTTGTCATCATGCGACAATCAAAGTGAGTCGATTAGGAGAGGGATAAGGAGAGAAGATTGTCTCACTATATATGCTCCCCCCTCACGTGCTCTCTTCTTAATGCCCTCGTTTTTGTTTTAATCAAACTCCTCGTCACCTACGTCCGTACACAACTCTTGCATGCATCTCACAGTCATGCCGTGTCTTATTAGATCATGACGTGTCCGTGTACACACTCTGTCAAAAATTCGTAAGATGATAACTTGTCTGCTTCTTCCTAGCAGTGCTTTCTCGTGAGCTCTGCCCATTTTCTTGACGTCTTCCACCGCCTTTTTTTTGGAGACGCAGCAGCACGTCAATTCAATGTTGTCACCCTCATCTTCAGCCAGCATCGAGGAATCCTGATCATGTGTTAATTGCGATGACTTCTGGGTAGGGTAATTAATTAATCCTTCACCAAAACGTACGGGGATTAATTAATATATGTAGCTCAGGAGTAGAACAAACAAACCCAGTTCTTCGGTACAGCACGCACGCAACCTCCTATAATATATAGTCAATTTTAAAAAAGAAGACCCTTATGCATGCGTTGGCTTGACGTATAATTAATTAATGTTGCCTTCTATTTATTTTACGTGATTACATGAGTTAGTTTGCGATGTTAATTAATCTAAAATGGGTGTTCACTAATTATTAATTTGTTCTCGCCCAGTCGTTTATATATGGTTAAGAACCATATATACTTGACCTTCTTGGGAAAGGAATATGCATGGAGACGTGCAGAAAGAGGTGTTGTGCATGCCCTGTTGTTCCCGTTCGAGCAGGCTATATATACGACAGAGTAGCTAGTACAAAGTAGCTATATATACAAAAAGGCTATATATAGCACAAAGTAGCTACATATTGATGGTGTACTCTCACCATGTCTTATGCTCTGGGATATTACCTTGGGGACTTTGATTATTGTCACGAGATCGTACTATTTCAATTCGGTGTGATCATCTCATCTCATCGCAGAAGTAAAGATCGATTTTCTTTTGGAATTAGTGATCTGAAAACAAACTCAAGCGATCAATGATGCCGGGATAAATTTTTATTTTTTTATTAACGTTGCGTTCTTTTTTATCATGGCTTAAATCCTTACGTACGTATCATGCGATATGCCAGACTCAAAGTGAATAGGCAAATCAAGTGCATTATTCACTTAAAGCCCCACTTTGGTCCAGGATTAAAGATAATCCGACGAAAGTTAAATGAATTTATTTTATCCACTTTTATTAATTCCTTTTACTTTGGTATAGTATGACATCGAGTTAGTTTAAACCATATGTGGAGATGGAATAAGTTAATTCATATTAATTAGGATTAATTCTCATTTAACCCGATCATCTAAGTCTGATACTACCTAACTAAAATGAGTTAACTCCCGGCTAAAAAAGAATAACCCCGAGTTAACCTCGAAACAAAGCCCGGCTTAAGGATATGACAAGACCAAATATCAAACAGGGATGTTTACTAGTCAGATCAATCATCATATCAAGACAAACATGAATTAAGATATCAAATCTTACTTTCGAAATTAAAAATAGATAACAACGTCTATATCATTAGGAGCATCCGTAAACTTCTCATCATTCACTTGTCTTTTGGTTGGTTCCAAGCATCTAATCCATGTCGATTCCCTCCACACCCACCGCACATTTGGCACCACCCGTATCGAAGCTCCTGTAGAGACAATGTTACAATTCCGTAGAGAACTCGTATGTGTAGTGGGTGACGTTACATTAATCTACACGTAGTAGACACTAAGTACATCAACACGCACGGACATATCAAAGTAGTCCCTTAAGGGAAGACATACGAGGAATATATATGGTGCCTTTCAATCGCAGGTTGGTCTTCAAATGGACCAGTCGCTTCATCCATGTCGATACCTACCTCCTTAAACTCATCCGGCAACTCCCAGTTAAAAGCAAAGAGGAGATTCGCAATCCTCCTGCAACTCCACGGTCATGATCCCGAATGATAATCCAAGGCAAATCCTCCTGCCGACACCAAACGAGATGAACTCGAAATTGTGCCCTCTAATTAAAGTCGACGGTGCTATCAACAAATATTTCCGGGATGAACTTGTCCGGCTCCTCCCACCACTCCGGGTCCCGCGCTATGGCCCATGCATTCACAACCACTCTGGTCTTGGGGAGGATATTGTAACCATTGATGTTAACATGACCCATAATCTCTCGAGGGATAAGGAGCGGAGCAATTGGGTGCAGCCTCAGCGTCTTTTTCACCACGAATTTGTGGTAGCTGAGCTGAGATATATCGCTTTCTTCCACCTTACCCTTGTCTCCCACCACCCTTCTCACTTCATATTGTGCTTCCAACATGACGCCGGGATTCCTCGTGAGCTCTGCCATTGCATATTCTAGGGTAGCAGAAGTTGTGTCCGTTCCAGCCCTGAGGATATTCTGTGTATTTACAAGGAAATTAAAGGAGAACATGCATATATAGACAAGAGAGTGTTGATGAAATTAAGGACAGAAATAAAGAGGTAAAGAAAGGGATCAAAATTGAATGGCTTAATAGTTGTGCACCGTGAGTAATCCCTTCACATAATCCTTGGTTAGATTGTCATCTTCTTTCTCGAGACACAATAGCACATCAACAATATCTTCTTCATTTCTTGTCGGACTTATTGTGGGGGTCTTCGTGTGTTGCAATGACCTCCTCATAGAAAGTTTGGGACGGCATGGTATCGTGGTTTTCGAGCCAAAATCTCATGACATGTTTTAATCTCCATCAAATGGTCATAGTTGTTCTCGGCTTCCGTGAAGATGAGATTCTAAAGAGGAGAGAGAACTGGACAAAAATATCCAATTCTCATAATCTCTCAAAGCAATCTCATAGTTGTTTATGAAGATTTTAAATGACGGAGAATCTCACTTATGATGCACATTTGTACCATCATTGGATTATCTCGCGAATGAAAAAGTTACATGTATTATCAAACGCAGCCTAAATGAGTTTCTCTGGCACGGCACGACAGCGACACGACATAGACACGACGTGGCACACAATCATATCGTATCATGTCACCGAAAAATCAATATGCCGGAATCTGATGACACGGCAAACCCTGATTATGACAACTGGTTGCCAGACGTACGGTCATATGCGTCCCCTGAGTAGTTAGTCTAGCTAGTTAGAGAGAAGTTGGTTTGTTCTAGGCATTCGGGGGGCTGCTTCCCAGGCTGCGTTTGGCTGTGTTTTGCTTTTCCTTTTAGTTAGTTGTTTGCATAATGGTCTTCTTTGTGTTCGTGTTTGTTCCTCCTTCCAAGAAAAAATTGGTGCTGAATAACGTGCTTTATGCATTATTCACGCAGGATGATGAAAATATCAAACGCTGAACATGGATGTGTAATAGCTCGTGAGAATCACGTCGCACAAGCATAATGTTATCACTTCGTAAAGACGTGAATTGTTTCTGTTTTGATTGGAAGTAATAGTTTATTAAATTTGTATTATGTTAGGTTGATAACCCTCAACAATATATATATGTACATATATATATATATGATTACAAAAATAATAAGTACAAGGGTAATAATGTAACTTATCCGCACAAAGTGAAAACATAGGCGGAAGCAGAGCGGAAGTAAAAGTTGAAACCCACGTGCTGAAGCCTAAGCGAAAGCGAGGATGCACAACAAACTTTGAACAAGTAGACACACTCCAGTGGAGTCGAGGGTAGGTTACGTCAATCTAACCACTGATCCACCCTCTAAATTTGTAGGACTATAGTGATAGTACTCTGAAGTCATTGTTGAATTCGTCGACGTCTAAATATGAAATTCCGTGACCTCCACGTAGAGCGTGACTACGTGGTTGTAATACGACCGACAATCAAAGTGAGATGATTGGGAGAGAGAAAAGATAGAGAGAGATAAGAACATAGGGGACTGTCTCACTATGCTCTCCTCGTATTCTCTCTCTCACATGCACACCGTGTGGAAGGCGCCGTACCCAAATCTCCTCTCGCACGCTCTCCTCTTGCTTCTTGCAGACATAATGCCCCCAAATTTCTTTTAACTAAACACCTCCGTCACCTACGTACGTACACACCTCTTTTGTATATGCATGGACACACACATGCGCTCACCCACACCCTCCGCACAACGTATGCACTCACGCACGCGCCAGTACCACTCGTGGACACACACTCTTCCCACTTGCACGAAACAACCCCCCCTCCCCCACCTTCACCGGCCCCTCTATTTACAGTAGATGGAGAGGGAGGAGCAGCAGCCACGTGGGGGGGTTCTTTGACTGGTCCGTGCCCGATAACAAGGAACTCTGACCATAGTTCGGACTGTTGCCATTGATTGGACATTCACCGGTGACAATAATTAAGAAGAAAGGTGAGTATTTGCTTGCTACGTGCACCCCACCGGGCCCGTGGGAACACAATTAATCATCCTTAATCTTCATTCAGGTCTATAGCAAATTGCGTCAGCAATGAGATAATTATTTTCACTAACCTCATGTGACGTCACTACAGCATTCACACAAGCTAGGACAAATGGTGGGGGTGGTCCAATCCAACAGATATCAGTCCTGGTGTGACACCGCGTGGAGTTAGTATACATTGATGGTGTACTCTCACCATGTCTGATGCTTGGGTTATTGACTTGCGGAGTTGATTATAATTGTCACGAGATCATGCTATTTCAATTAGCTATGATCTTCTCATAGCAGAGATAAAGATAGGATTGTTTTTATGTAATTAGTGAACGAAAAACAAACCCAAGCGACCAACGATACCGAGATAATTTTTTATTTTTTTATTTATGTTACGTTCTTTTTCATCACGGCTTAAATATTTACGCATCACGTACCAAATTTCTCCAAATATGATGTGTTTTACCAGACTCAGTGTGAATAGGCAAACCACTAGCATTATTCACTAAGCTCCACTTCAGCTCGGGATTATAGATAACTTCGCGAAAGTTAAATGAATTTATTGTATTCACTTTTATTCCTTTTGCTTTGGTATTGCATCGAGTTAACGTAATCCATATGTGGAGATGGAATATGTTAATTCAGATTAACTCGGATTAGCGATCTCATTTAACCCGATCATCTAAATCCGATACTATCTAACTAAAATGAGTTAACTCTCGGCTAAAAAAGGATAACCCCGAGTTAACCTCGAAACAAAGCACGGCTTAAAGACCAGGTGTTTACTAGTCAGATCAATCATCATATCAAGACAAACATTAATTAAGATATCAAATCATACTTAGACAACAACGTCTATATCATTCGGAGCATGTACAAACTTCTCATCATCCACTTGTCTTTTGGTCGGTTCCTAGTGTCTCATCCATGTCCATTCCCTCCTTACCCACCGCACATTTGGCACCACCCGTATTATACAAAAGCTCCCATAGAGATAATGTTACCATTCCACGGAGAACTCATATGTGTAGTGGGTGAGGATACATTAATCTACACGCAGCAAACAATAAGTAAAAAGATAACCACATCAACACGTACCGACATATCAAATCAGTCCCTTAAGGGAAGACATATGGGGAATATGTCTGGTGGCGTTCAATTGCAGGCAGATCTTCAAATGGACTATAATACCAGTCGCTTCATCCATGTCGACACCCACCTCCTTAATGTCATCTGACAACTCCCAGTTAAAAGCAAAGAAGAGATTCGCAAGCGCAAGCTCCACAGTCATGATCCCAAACGATAATCCAGGACAGATCCTGCTGCCGGCACCAAACGAGATGAACTCAAAATAGTGCCCTCTAAAGTCGACGATGTTATCAACAAACCGTTCAGAGATGAACTTGTCTGGCTCCTCCCACCACTCTGGGTCCCGCGCTATGGCCCATGCATTTACAACCACTCTTGTCTTGGGGAGGATATTGTAGCCATTGATGTTAACACGACCCATGGTCTCTCGAGGGATAAGGAGCTCACCACGAATTTGAGGTAGCTGAGCTGAGATATATCGCTTTCTTCCACCTTACCATTGTCTCCCACCACCCTTCTCACTTCATATTGTGCTTCCAACATGACGTCGGGATTCCTCATGAGCTTTGCCATTGCATACTCTAGGGTAGCAGAAGTTGTGTCCGTTCCAGCCCGGAAGATATTCTGTGTATTTACAAGGAAATTAAAGGAGAACATGCATATATAGACAAGAGAGTGTTGATGAAATTAAGGACTGAAATAAAGAGGTAAAGAAAGGGATCAAAACTGAATGGATTAATGGTTGTGCACCGTGAGTAATCCCTTCACATGATCCTTGGTTAGATTGTCATCTTCTTTTTCGAGACGCAACAACACATCAACAATATCTTCTTTATTTCTTGTCGGACTTATTGTGGGGTCTTCGTGTGCTGCAATGACCTCCTCATAGAAAGTGTTGAGCTCTATAAAATTCTTCTCTAGCCTGGCTTGCAATCCCGTGAGTGTATCCACCCAGCCAGCCCATGGAAAGTAATCACGGGCAAAGAGTGCCACGAGCAGCGCTTGGGATGCCAAGAAGATCTTGTGAAAACTATGATTGATCTGGCCTCCTCGCTCCTGGCTTCGAGGTATCTTCCCAGACGCAACTCTAGAAATGATACTGCTGGAAAGGGAGCGTAGTAATCTCGAGAGATCGATTGGTTCTGAGAGAGAAGATAGATATGAGATAGAGCTCATCATCCTCTCAACCTCTTCCTCTCTCACGGGCCGAAAACTTTCCACCATCTTGGGATTGAGGAGCTTAACTAGGCAAATCTTCCTAAGCTCTCTCCACGTCGCGATGTAGGGCGAGAAGCACACGTCTGAGAAATTGTAGGACAACCGCTTTGTGGAGGTCAGGGCCGGTCTACTGTAGAACAGAAGGTCATGGGTTTTGAGGACTTTTTATGCCATCTGGGCGGAGGAGATGACCACGGCTGGCACGAGACCGAGGCGGAGGTGCATGAGGGGGCCATACTTCTTGGAGAGTTGCCATAATGTTTGGTGGGGATGCTCACCCAGCTGGTGGAGGTTGCCGATGATGGGGATCCCTGGAGGGCCAGGTGGCAGCTTGGGCAGCGGCCCCTTTCTTCCCTTTCCAATCAGAATAAGTAACAGAGGAAGAAGTGGGAGGAGGAGGAGTTCACTAGGTATAGCCATGAGAGAGAGACAGAGAGAGAGAGAGAGGGAGGCGTTGTTGGCATTCTCCAAGGTATTGGTATCGTAAGGGTGCTTGATATAAATGCCTATCTCGCGATGGCAAATCTCTTAGCCCCGCTTTGTCTGAGGATTAAAGTTAGGCCAGAATAAAATAAATAGACTAAGTTAATTTAGAGTTATTCCTATTTACATTGTTTACAATTGAGTTAAGTGAAGTCAGTGGTTGAGGGGGAAGGGGGCAGCGTCGACATGGGAGGGGGCCAGAAGCGTAGGAGGGGGAGGGACGGCGTAGGCGGCAGATTGTACAGCATCAGAGGGGGAGGTCTGGAAGGGGGAATGGGGTCGCGACGGCGATAGAGGGGGGGGGGGAATCAGCAGGTGAGGGGGAGGGGCAATGCCCGACGTGGGAGGGGGATAGAAGCGCCAGAGGCGGAGGGGGCAATGCTAGTGGGTGTGAGGGGGGGATCGGCAGGTGATGGGGAGGGGCAGTGCCGGAGTCGTGGGAGGGGGAGGCAGAAGCACCCGAGGGGGAGGGGACAACGTTGGTTGGTGAGAGGGAGGGGGAGATTGGCAAGTGAGGGGGAGGGGACAGTGCCGTTGGGTGAGGGGGAGGGGAGATCGGCAGGTGAGGGGGTGGGGGCACCGTCGACGTGAGAGTGGAAGGGGGAAGCGCCAGAGGGGGAGGTCGTCTCCCTCTAAGTTGCACAATATGATTTTACGTAGTGGTAAGATTACTAATGTATTTTTCAGTAGTAAATTTTTTTATCTTAACCGACCTCTGGTAGCTTAACTCTGCTATCAAACTAGAACAAGGGTGAAAAGATAGAATAACTCATTCTACCAGAGACTTATTCCATTAACAAAGTGGGCCTAAAAGATTATGACCATGCAGGTTTGTCGGATTGATTCGGTTTAATAATAAAAAAACGCATGCAACGGGTGAAGTTTTTTATTATTATTGGAAGTCGAGGAATCACGGTTAATAGGTGATATCGACAAAAATTTTTATTTTTTTATTTATGTTACGTTCTTTTTTATCACGGTTTAAATCCTTATCACGCATCAAATTTCTCTAAATATGATGCGATGCGCAAGACTCAGTGTGAATAAGCAAATCACGTGTATTATTCACTTAGGCCCACTTTGATTCGAGAATAAAGATAACTCGGTTAAAATTAAATGATTTTATTTTATCCACTTTTATTCATTTTACTTTGGTACGGCATCTGAGTTAACTTAATCCATATGTGGAGATGGAATATGTTAATTCAGATTAACGTGGATTAACTCTCGTTAACGTGGATTAACTCTCATTTAACTCGATCATCTAAATCTGATACTACCTAACTAAAATGTGTAAACTCTTGGCTAAAAAAGGATAACCCTGAGTTAAATGAGAGAAGATTCTCTCTCTCTCTCTCTCTCTCTCTCTCTCTCTCTTGCACACTATATATGTGAAAGCCGGACCCGAATCCTCTCTCTCTCTCTCTCTCTCTCTCTCTCTCTCTCGCGCGCGCGCGCGCGCGCACTATGTATGTGGAAGCCGGACCCGAATCACCCCTCACATGCTCTCTTCTTAATGCCCCCATTTTTGTTTTAACCAAAGTCCTCGATCGTCACCTATACGTACGTACACACCTCTTGTACTGCATACACACACATGCACTCACCCACACACTCACACACCGTCCACCACATGTGCACTCCCGCATGCACCACTCGTGTCGTGCGCACACTTCAGTCATGATCCCAAACGGCATGCAGTCAGGACAGATCCTTCTGCATGCGATGTTAATCTAAAATGGTGTTCACTAATTATTAACTTGTTCTCGCCCAGTCGTTTATGGTAATTAAGTACCATATATACTAGACCTTGGGAAAGGAATATGCATGGAGACGTGTGGCGCATACAGATCATGAGGTGTTGTGCGTTGCTGATCCCGTTCGAGCAGGCTACATTTCTTACCATTCTCCAAATAATTAAGAGCAGTCACGGCCTTAATTTGTCGACATAGTACGCCAAGAGGCAAGCACCAACACAATTGAGGCTCGATCAAATGGCTTGGTCAGTACCGATGCAACAGATCAAAGAGATGCTTGCTACACCCACACCAGGCCCGTGGGAACACGAACACCCTCGACCAACACAGTTAGAGCCTAAAAGAAGAGATGGTTGCACCACCAGGCCCGTGGGAATTCAGGTCTTCATCGCCAATTGCGTCACCAATGAGATAATTTTCACTAATCACATGTGACAAGTACTGGAGCATTCACACAAGCGGTCCCATAGTTGAGACTATATATATATAGGACTGATAGTAGTACAAATGTGATGGTCCAATCCCACATAAGGCTGGTGCAACATGGTACTGATAGATGTCCTGGTGCAACATTGACTTCCTAAAAAATAGACAACAACGTCTATATATATCATTAGGAGCATGCGCAAACTTCTCATCTTCCACTTGTGTTTTGGCCGGTTCCTACTGTTTTATCCATTTCTATTCCCTCCTACCCACGGCAGATTAATTTGGAAGCACCCCCATGAAAGCTCCCATAGAGATAATGTTACCAATTACATTCCGTAGAGAACTCTCATATGTGTAATGGGTGAAGTAATATTAATTTACATGCAACAAACACTAAAGAAAAACATAACGACATCAACACGTACGGACATATCAAACCAGTCTCTTAAGGAAATACAATACATAGCTGATTACTCAGAGCATCTCACCTATATCAAACCAGTCTCTTAAGGAATATGTCCGGTGGCTTTCAATTGTAGGCTGGTCTTCAAATGGACTGTAATGCCAGTCGCTTCATCCATGTCGATACCCACCTCCTTAATCTCATCCGGCAACTCCCAGTTAAAAGCATAGAGGAGATTCGCAAGTGCAAGCTCCACAGTCATGATCCCGAACGATAATCCAGGGCAGATCCTCCTGCCGGCACCAAATGGGATGAACTCAAAATGGTGCCCTCTAAAGTCGACGGTGCTATCAACAAACCTTTCCGGGATGAACTTGTCCGGCTCGTCCCACCACTCCGGGTCCCGCGCTATTGCCCATGCATTCACAACCACTCTTGTCTTGGGGATGATATTGTAACCATTGATGTTTACATGACCCATGGTCTCTCGAGGGATCAGTAGCGGAGCAACTGGGTGCAGCCTCAGCGTCTCTTTCACCACGAATTTGAGGTAGCTGAGATGAGATATATCGCTTTCTTCCACCTTACCCTTATCTCCCACCACCCTTCTCACTTCATCTTGTGCTTCTAACATGACGCTGGGATTCCTCATGAGCTCTGCCATTGCATACTCTAGGGTAGCGGAAGTTGTGTCCGTTCCAGCCATGAAGATATCCTGTGTATTTACAAGGAAATTAATGGCCAACATACATATATAGACAACAGAGTGTTGAAGAAATTAAGGACAGACATAAAGAGGTAAAGAAAGGGATCAAAACGAAAAGGATTAATGGTTGTGCACCATGAGTAGTCCCTTCACATGATCCTTGGTTAGACTGTCTTCTTTCTCGAGACGCAACAACACAT
Organism: Amorphophallus konjac; assembly: GCA_022559845.1. Classification (NCBI taxonomy): domain Eukaryota; kingdom Viridiplantae; phylum Streptophyta; class Magnoliopsida; order Alismatales; family Araceae; genus Amorphophallus; species Amorphophallus konjac. The sequence continues at coordinate 64,004 of JAHNEJ010002567.1, read as the reverse complement.
CAACGATGTCTTCTTCATTTCTTTTCGGACTTATTGTGGGTCCTTCGTGTGCTGCAATGACCTCCTCATAGAAAGTGTCGAGCTCTGTAAAATTCTTCTCTAGCCTAGCTTGCAATCCTGTGAGTGTATCCACCCATCCAGCCCATGGAAAGTAATCGCGGGCAAAGAGTGCCACGAACAACGCTTGGGATTCCGAGAAGATCTTGTGAAAACTATGATTGATCTGCTCTCCTCGCTCCTGGCTTCGAGTTATCTTCCCATACGCAACTCTACAAATGATACTGCTAGAAAGGGAACGTAGTAAGCTCGAGAGATTGATTGGTTCTGAGAGAGAAGACAAATATGAGATAGAGCTCATCATCCTCTCGACCTCTTCCTCCCTCACAGGCTGAAAACTTTCCACCATCTTGGGATTGAGGAGCTTAACCACGCATATCTTCCTGAGCTCTCTCCACGTCGCGGTGTAGGGCGAGAAACCCACGTCTGAGAAATTGTAGGACAATCGCTTCGTGGGGGTCAGGGCGGGTCTGCTGCAGAACAAAAGGTCATGGGTTTTGAGGACTTTTTCTGCCATCTGGGCGGAGGAGATGACCACAGCTGGCACACGGCCGAGGCGGAGTTGCATGAGGGGGCCATACTTCTTGGAGAGTTGCCACAATGTTTGGTGGGGATGCTCACCGAGCTGGTGGAGGTTGCCGATGATGGGGAGCCGTGGAGGGCCAGGTGGGAGCTTTGGCCGTGGCCCCTTTCTTTGCTTTCCAACCAGAATAAGTAACATAGGAAGAAGTAGGAGGATGAGGAGGAGGAGTTCACTAGATATAGCCATGAGAGAGAGAGAGAGAGAGAGAGAGAGAGAGAGAGAGAGAGAGAGAGAGAGAGAGAGAGAGAGAGAGAGAGAGAGAGAGAGAGAGAGAGAGAGAGGGTGCTGGATATAAATGCCTTTCCCGTGCGGGGGCAAATCTCTTATAGCGAAGTAGGACATACGCAATCATTTTTAGGACATCATTTAACCTCTAAAGAGTATTTCAAAAATCAAAAAGATAAATACTGTGAAAATAACCTCTGCATGTTGCTACATTATCACATGTAGCAAACACTTTGAACGGTAACCGTTGATGTGGACATGCATGTGACCCCCAAGGTCTTCCCTTCACCACCACCGATTTGAGATAGTTGAGTTGAGATTTAATTACCACTAATTAATTCCTTCCACGTTCCCCTCGTCTCCCGCTTCCCCGGCCTCTGATCACTTCTTCTTGTGCATGCGACATTGCGTACGTTGGCTTGACGTACGTATATATAATTTTGCCTTGTATTTTTTTTACAAGATTACAGTTAGTTTGCGATGTTAATCCAAAATGGTGTTCATTAAATATTAGTTTGTTCTCGCCAATTTATGGTTAATTAATTACCATACTGGACTAGATTTTGGAAAAAGAATATACATGGAGACGTGTGGCGCATGCAGAAAGAGGTGTTGCGTGCTACATTTCTTATCATTCTATAAAATAATTAAGACCCGTCACAGCCTTAATTTGTGGCCAATAAATTAAGGGATTGTGTATCCCATGGACGATAATTAACCTTCTAGTGCAGAAATTAATGAGTCTTGGGACGAACTTAATTATATGGAATCGTTTAACCCTTTTTTTAAAAAAAATAAGAATGAAAACAAAGTGAGGCATGTAGTAAGGAACTCTGACCTTTCGGAATGTTGTCACTGATTGGACATTTACAGGTGACAATAATTAAGGAGAAGGTGATGAGTTTTAGCATTTCATGTGCTGGCTCGGGTTACATAGTATTCCTGTAAACGGAGCGGATATAGAGCGGATAGTCTGATATCCGAATTTGTATCAGATTATAATCGATCAGATATCCGAATCCGACACATTTTAGTAGGGTGTATTTTTATCACTATCCGAATCCGAATTTGACGGATATTATCCGGATTCGGATATATCCGACTATCCGATTAAGTATAAAAATATGTTATATGTTCATAATTTTTTAATTTTTAAATATGTAAATATATATAATGAATTAAAAATATAATAAATATAAAATATGATTATTAGCTGAAAAATATGAGAGCCAACCTAAAGTGATTCACGTATAATATCAAAAAAACTCATATTTATATTCAGTCGGATAATATTCGACACGGATATCTCAATATCGATCCGAATTCGTATCCGATTGATAATCGGATATCCGATATCCGATTAAATTATTCGTCGGATATATTTTATTCGAATAATTATCTGATTAAACGGATAGGAATTCGAATTCGGTTCGAATTTTAAGACCTATAATCGTATCCGTTCGTTCTATTATCATAGCTTTATAGTTAGTTTACAATGACATGGGTACGTAGTTTGAAACCTATAATCATATCGTATCATGCCATCGGAAAATCAGTATCCCCCGAGTCAGATGACACTGCAAACCCGGCTTACGATAACTGGCTGCCAGATGGTCATATGCGTCCCCTGAGTAGTTAGTCTAGCTAGTTAGAGAGAAGTTGGTTTGTCCTAGGCATTCGGGGGGCTGCTTCCCAGGCTGCGTTTGGCTGTGTTTTGCTTTTCCTTTTAGTTAGTTGTTTGCATAATGGTCTTCTTTGTTTGTGTTTGTTTCTCCTGCCAAACAAACAAACAAAAGAAAACGCTGAACATGGATGTTTAATAGCTCGTGAGAATCACATCGCACAGGCATAATGTTGTCACTTCGTAAAGACGTCTGTGTCGCATGCTAGCCATACAACGTTCTGTTCAATAAAAAAAGAGAACGCATACAACAGGTGAAGTTTTTTTTTTGATTCGATGTAATACTTTATTAAACTTGTATTATGTTAGGTTGATAACCCACAACAATATATATATACATATGATTACAAAAATAACAAGTACAATGTTGATGATGTTACTTATCCGCACAAAGAGAAAACATAGGCGGAAGCAGAACGGAAGCTAAAGTTGAAGCCCATGAGTGAAAGTGGGCACTCCAGTGGAGTTAGCGGTAGGTTACGTGAGCCTACTCATTGATCCACCCTCCAAATTCTCGGGACTATGGTGATGATCCTCCGAAGCCGTTGTCGAACTTGTCGACGTCGAAATACGAAATTTCATGACCTCTACGTAAAGTGTGACTCTGCGGTCGTAATGCAATCCTCGTCATCGTCGTCGTCCGACAATCAAAGTGAGATGATGATTAGGAGAGAGAAGGGAGAGAGAGAGATAAGCAGAATAGGAGACTGTCTCACTATGCTCTCCTCATATGCTCTCTCTCTCTCTCTCATGCACAGTGTGGAAGCCGCCGTACGTACTCCAATCCCCTCTCACACGCTCTCTTCCTGCTTTCTTGCTGACATATATAATGCCCCCAATTTTCTTTTAACTAAACTCCTGGTCACCTACGTACGTACACACCTCTTGTATATGCATTCACACACACGTGCACTCACCCACACCCTCCACACCACATATGCACTCACGCACGCACCGCCACTCGTGCACGCACACTTTTCCCACTTGCATGAAACAACCCCCGTCCCCCACCTTCACGTGGGCGGCTTCTTTGACGGTGGACAGGGGGTTGCAACGTGGAGGGGAATAGAAGGGAGAAGAAGAAGAGGAGGAGGAGAGGAGATGAGTTTTAGCATTTACCGGTCCATATTTCGGAGTGTTCCCATTGATTGGACATTTACTGGTGACAATAAGAAGAAGGTGACTATTTGCTTGGTCAGTACCGATGCAACCGAAGAGAGAGATGATTGCTACACCACGTGCACCAGGCCCGTGGGAACACAATTAATCATCCTTAATCTTCATTCAGGTCTTGATTTATCGCCAATTGCGTCAGCAATGAGATAATTATTTTCACTAACCTCATGTGACGTCACTAGAGCATTCACACAAGCTAGGACAGATGGTGGGGGTGGTCCAATCCCACAGATATCAGTCCTGGTGTGACACCGCGTGGAGTTAGTATACATTGATGGTGTACTCTCACCATGTCTGATGCTTGGGTTATTTACTTGCGGAGTTGATTATAATTGTCACGAGATCATGCTATTTCAATTAGCTATGATCATCTCATAGCAGAGATAAAGATATGATTGTTTTTATGTAATTAGTGAACGAAAAACAAACCCAAGCGACCAACGATACCGAGATAATTTTTTATTTTTTTATTTATGTTACGTTCTTTTTCATCACGGCTTAAATATTTACGCATCACGTACCAAATTTCTCCAAATATGATGTGTTTTACCGGACTCAGTGTGAATAGGCAAACCACTAACATTATTCACTAAGCTCCACTTCAGTTCGGTATTATAGATAACTCGGCGAAAGTTGAATGAATTTATTTTATTCACTTTTATTCCTTTTGCTTTGGTATTGCATCGAGTTAACGTAATCCATATGTGGAGATGGAATATGTTAATTCAGATTAATTAACTCGGATTAGTGATCTCATTTAACCCGATCATCTAAATCTGATACTACCTAACTAAAATGAGTTAACTCTCGGCTAAAAAAGGATAACCCCGAGTTAACCTCGAAACAAAGCACGGCTTAAAGACATGACAAGACCAGGTGTTTACTAGTCAGATCAATCATCATATCAAGACAAACATGAATTAAGATATCAAATCATACTTTCGAAATTAAAAATAGACAACAACGTCTATATCATTCGGAGCATGTACAAACTTCTCATCGTCCACTTGTCTTTTGGTCGGTTCCTAGTGTCTCATCCATGTCCATTCCCTCCTTACCCACCGCACATTTGGCACCACCCGTACAAAAGTTCCCATGGAGACAATGCTAATTACCATTCCGCACAGGGGAAGCGCCTGTTGACACATAAAAAATATAAATAACAATAATAATAAAAATAATAATGAAAAAAAAATGAGAGAAAAATAAAAATAAAAATAAAAATAATAAATAAAACAAACACAATAATGATAAAATAACAATAATATACAATAGTAATAATAGTAATAATAATATTTTTATTAACAAGATTTTTCTACTAAAACATTTTATATTTCTCATTTTTTTTAGGGAAAAACACATGCATCTCGTCAATTGGAGAAGGCTGTCCGGTTCGAGCAAGGCGCGCCGAGAACAGGAGCAACGATGGAGCGAAGGCCCTTTTGCGCGCCAAGCAAGGAAGGGTGCGGCTTCTATAAAAGGCCCTCCGTGTGTTCGCGGAAAAAGGAGAGAGATCAGCTGGTGGGGAACAACAGCCGGAGAGAAGAAAAAAAAACGGAAGACAGATAGAGAAGAGAGGATAGCCAGGAAAAGAGAGAGACAGAGAGAAGGAAAAATCTGAGTGGCTGCTTCGAAGTCTGAAAGAGAAGGAGCAGAAGGTGGGTTTGTAAAGAGGAGGAAGAGGAGTCAATGCTCCGCTGTAACGATCCGAGAATCCGATTACCGGGAAGGCCCGATAACTCGAGACTCGTACCGCCACCCACGAGCCTGAAGACTCGGAAGGGTTAAAAGGATGGTGTGGAAACTACACAATCATCATAGCTTTAACTTGTTAATTATTTAGCGGACTTTTTTCTCTAATTTTCTATATATATATCCGTTCGTTCTATTATCATAGCTTTATAGTTAGTTTACAATGACATGGGGGTGCGTACGTAGTTTGAAACCTATAATCATATCGTATCATGGCATCGGAAAATCAATATCCCCGATCAGTCAGATGACACTGCAAACCCTGATTACGATAACTGGTTGCCAGATGGTCATATGCGTCCCTTGAGTAGTCCAGCTAGAGAGGGGTTGGTTTGTTCTAGGCATTCGGGGGGCTGCTTCCCAGGCTGCGTTTGGCTGTGTTTTGTTTTTCCTTTTTAGTTAGTTGTTTGCATAATGGTCTTCTTTGTGTTTGTGCTTGTTCCTCCTTCCAAAAAAAAAGAGACAGAGAGAAAACGGTGCTGAACATGGATGTTTAATAGCTCGTGAGAATCACATCGCACAGGCATAATAATGTTATCACTTCGAAAAGACATCTGTGTCGCATGCTAGCCATACAACGTTCTGTTCAATAAAAAAAGAGAACTCATACAACATGTTTAATTCCTTCCACCTTCCCTTCGTCTCCCGCTTAATTCCTCGGCCTCTGATCACTTCTTCTTGTGCATGCGACATTGCGTTGGCTTGACGTACGTATAATGTTGCCTTCTATTTATTTTACAAGATTGCAGTTAGTTTGTGATGTTAATCCAAAATGGTGTTCATTAATTATTAGTTTGTTCTCGCCAATTTATGGTTAATTAATTACTGGACTAGACTTTGGAAAAAGAATATATATGGAGACGTGTGGCGCATGCAGAAAGAGGTGTTGCGTGGTACATTTCTTATCATCCTCTAAAATAATTAAGACCCGTAAATTAAGGGATTGTGTATCCCATGGACGATAATTAACCTTCTAGTGCAGAAATTAATGAGTCTCGGAGCAAACTTAATTATATATATGGAAGTTTAACACTTTTCTTTTAAAAAATAAGAATAGAAAAGAAATGAGGCTTATAAGAAGGAACTCTGGCCATTCGGAATGTGGACATTGATTGGACATTAATTTACTGGTGACAATAAGACGAAGGTGATGAGTTTTAGCATTTCATGTACTGGTCCGGGGCACCTAAAAGATGGATCAGGACTGAATTCCAACACAATTGAGGCTCGATATCAAATGGCTCGGTCAGTACCGATGCAACAGAAGAGAGAGATGCTTGCTACACCACATGCACCAGGCCCGTGGGAACACAATTAATTTGCGACAGATATCACGATGGAAATTAATTTGCGTCGAAAAATTTGAGATAGATATATTTAGATGGAATTATTTCGTCGTAAAATTCAGACGGATTTTAAGACGGAACATTCCGTCTGAAGTACCGACGAGATTTGCGACAGATTTTTATTCCGTCTGAAATTTAGGACGGAATTTAAGATGGAATCAAATCCGTCGGTTATTTGTGACTAATTTTTTTAGACGGCCTTATTTCGTCGCAATTCCGTCGTAAATCCATCGCAAAATCTATTAGCGACGGATTTTACGACGGAATTACGACGGAACGTGACCGTCGCAAAAACCGCTTTTTCTTGTAGTAATTAATCATCCTTAATTTTCACTAACCTTATGTGACAAGGCATTCACACAAGTTGTGATAACTTCACAGACCCTGCTTACGATAACTGGCTGCCAGATGGTCATATGCGTCCCTTGAGTAGTCTAGCTAGCTAGAGAGAGGTTAGTTTGTTCCAGGCATTCGGGCTGCTTCCCAGGCTGCGTTTGGCTGTGTTTTTCTTTTCCTTTTAGTTAGTTGTTTGCATAATGGTCTTCTTTGTTTGTGTTTGTTTTTAATTTCCTTCCAAACAAACAAAAAAAAACCGGTGCTGAATAACGTGCTTTATGCATTATTCACGCAGAATGATAAAAATATCAAACGATGAACATGGATGTTTAATAGCTCGTGAGAATCACATCGCACAGGCATAATGTTATCACTTCGTAAAGACGTCTGTGTCGCATGCTAGCCATACAACGTTCTGTTCAATAAAAAAAGAGAACACATACAACAGGTGAAGTTTTTTTTTTTATTGGATGTAATACTTTATTAAATTTGTATTATGTTAGGTTGATAACCCTCAACAATATATATATATATATATGATTATAAAAATAACAACTACGAGGTTGAGAGGGGGATCGCCAGGTGATGGGGAGGGGTAGTGCCGGCGTCGTGGGAGGGGGAGGTAGAAGCACCGGAGGGAGAGGGGACAACTCTGGTGGGTGAGGGGGAGGGGGAGGGGGAGATTGGCAAGTGAGGCGGAGGGGGCAATGTCATGTTCCGAACCGATGGCAGTGGAACGCATTACTCGGAACATGGCAGTGATACAGTCGTGTCAACCAGAGCAAATCATAAGGCACAAGAGCTAGACAAAACATGATTTATTGAATTTCCAAATATACGTTCACTACAAATTTGACTCGATTAAAAGACCCAAAAGAAAATTACAAGGAGACTCTTAAACTGGACTTGACTAAACATGACATAAGACCAAGAGGTTTATCTAGGCTAATCTAAACTCAAGAAAAGTAAAGACACATGTCGTCTATCTTTAGAAGTTCTCTTGCACACTTTCCCTTCCCATTAGAGTCACGGCCTTGCTAGCCACCTGATTACCTGAAAAATATTAAAATAAGCTGAGTGAGCGTAAAGCTCAATATGAATTACATCTCAATAAACAAGGCTTGCTTTAAGTGATTACATGTTGCAAGTCTATCATGCATGAATGATGGCAAGAAAAGGGAAGAATATAACAATTGAGCAAGATATAGAACTACTAGCAAGAAAGTTTGAGTAAGGTATGGGGGATATCAAGCATGAAATTATCGTATAAGGTCATGAGATACTGGATATTTTGAGTTCTAGCAAGTATCATGTCGAGTCAAGTATGTCAAGTAGTATCATGTATTTTCATGTCACGAGAGAAAATGGAATACCATAAATCTAGAAAGTCATGCACTTTGGTGCAATGCCACACAGTGATTAATATAGCTCCCATGGGCACAAGTACTTTCGGGTGCTCCTCCCAAGATCAGACCGGGCCTTATTAACGCTAAGTATTGAGTCATGTAATTATCTAGACATCCACTATAGTTTATAGCCAATAGAGTTCCGAAGGAATAAGTCATTATAGGAACATTAAGGTAAATTTACGGGATAGAGAATTCAATGACAACACTTTGTGTAAGGATAATATGGCGATAAATCTCACATGAAAACACGACACTCATGAATCTGGGACAATTGGCGTCCACTCAGGCCGTCGCCAATTACAGAATACACGTCCAATGTGGTGGTCGCCAATTCTGTGAACAATAAAGGCGCGAAGGAAATTAATCGCGTCACCTGTGACGGGTGCTAATTCCTATATAGCGTCGACTGTACTGGTCGCCAATTTCAGACAGTGATAGGACTCTCACAGAACACCCAAATAGCGCTCTATGAAGGTTAGGGCGTCATGTTTCTTTAGAGTGACATGACAAAACATGGTTTCATGAGTTTTTAGGGTACAACATGCTCGGCCGCCTTGAGAGATTCCAAGGCCAGCAGAGACTCACATAGGCCTTAGAGAAAGAACTTCCAATCCGGCGGAATGAATATCCGGCGGAGGGTCATTCAATCTCCAAGAATTGAGGTGAAATTGTGACACTCGTGAAACATGGACTCTATCTCGGCCATGAGACAGCAGTGCCAATAGACCTGCGGTGTGGGTCAAAACGTGATAAAACTGTGAGACAAGAAATAACGTCAAAGCAAGAAGGCGTTAGTTCATAAATTCGTGTCTCTTTAATTAAGGAGGCGCAAATTCTAGAATTTTTAAATATTTAATTAAAATTATTCATAATTAGCGCTCGTGTATGGAGGCGCCATATCTTTAAATAGCGTCCACATAAACGGACGTTAATTCATGATTTTTTAATTTTTATACATATTTAATAAATAACAAGATTTGGCGTCTCTTTGAAGGGACGTAAATTTAGTAAGTCACGTTTGCTCAAACAGATGCTAATTCTTTTCTGTGTACATGGCATCAGGTATCAGATACGTTTTTAGGCACAAGTTACCATTCATTTCTTTTAGGATTGTATGAATAGTAGCACTATGATGTTTATAGGGAATTTCAAAAATCAAAAAGCACATAAAATAAGAGGAAATTACAAGGGTCCTAAAAACATGCTCATGTAACTTTTTACACGTCAGGTTCCATACTTATTTAATTTTAAACATGAGTTAGTTATTAATTATACTGCAAAAAATAGCGTCAGGGGTAGTGGGCGCTCATTAATTAGCGTCAACCAGGCGGTCGCTAATTCAAGAAATAGCACCCTTCTGAAAAGGCGCCAATTAAATAGCATCCACTATTCTGGTCGCCATTTTTATGTAAAACAGAAAGCTATAAATCTACGTAAAAACGTAAAGTAACAAGGATCTTGAAGACATAATCTGGATGGTAACCTGAATTACAGGCATGCAACACCTTTAGCTATTGTCTTGGGCTTAAATTATTGAGATGACGAACAGAGGGAAGAATACCACAAGAAAGTTCGCAAATAGCGACCGACATATTCGGTCTCTATTCAGTCGTTATTCGGTCGCAATATCCAATAGCGACCGAACAGACACCACTTAGCGACCAAATTTTTCGGTCGCTATATACTAGTCGCTAAATTGCGACCGACATAAGTCGGTCGCGGATACGGTCGCTAATGGCGACCGAATAACTTCGGTCGCCGAATCAGTCGTACATAGAGACCGATATAACTCGGTCGCAAGAACGGTCCCAGAGTCAATCGGTCTCTATTCGGTCTCCATTCGGTCTCTATTCCGTCGCCAATTTTGTAGTATTTTTTTAAAAAAAAATTATATAAACGACTATATGGTCTCTATTCGGTCGCTATGCGGTCGCCAAAGTTAATATTTTCATAAAATAAGTAATAACTTCGGTCGCTATTCGGTCTCCATGCGGTCGCTAATTAAAATTTTTTTTTTCAAAAATTAATATAAAGCTACTATAAATCACCTGATAAATAACAATTTAATAAAATAAATAACCTGTTACATAACAATTTCATAAAAACATATAAATCAACTACACAACTCATAATCTCCACAAATTTCAAATTCATCACATACAAACACACAAATTAATCATACATCCATAATAAAATGGCAACATACAAATAACTAAAATGAAATCACAAATCCTCCGCATATGTGTCATCCTGGTCGTCGTCTCGTCCAACATCTCGCGACGGATGATCCTGTATATCATTTAAAAAAATTAAAATCAATTCTTTAATAAAGAAATCAATTATTCTTGAAAATTAAAAGCAAGATGTTTTTCATTGAAGTGAAATTGACGAATGATAATTTTAAACGTTTTGCTCAAATCGGTAGTCCGATTTAGAATCCGTCAGCTCTGACAAGTCACGTCTACCTCCCAGGTCGTGTTGGAATGATCGGAATGCCGATCGGATCAGTATTTCACATTCTGGACCCCCGGACCCCGACGGCTTTGATTATAAACCAAGTGCATTTGCAAATTGCACTTTTGAGCGTCGGGCTCAAACCGGATGTCCGATTTAGAATCCGTCAGCTCTGACAAGTCACGTCTACCTCCCAGGTTGTGTTGGAATGATCGGAATGCCGATCGGATCAGTATTTCACATTCTGGACCCCCGGACCCCGACGGCTTTGATTATAAACCAAGTGCATTTGCAAATTGCACTTTTGAGCGATTTGCTCAAACCGGTAGTCCGATTTAGAATCCGTCAGCTCTGACAAGTCACGTCTACCTCCCAGGTCGTGTTGGAATGATCGGAATGCCGATCGGATCAGTATTTCACATTCTGGACCCCCGGACCCCGACGGCTTTGATTATAAACCAAGTGCATTTGCAAATTGCACTTTTGAGCGTCGGGCTCAAACCGGATGTCCGATTTAGAATCCGTCAGCTCTGACAAGTCACGTCTACCTCCCAGGTCGTGTTGGAATGATCGGAATGCCGATCGGATCAGTATTTCACATTCTCGACCCCCGGACCCCGACGGCTTTGATTATAAACCAAGTGCATTTGCAAATTGCACTTTTGAGCGTCGGGCTCAAACCGGTAGTCCGATTTAGAATCCGTCAGCTCTGACAAGTCACGTCTACCTCCCAGGTTGTGTTGGAATGATCGGAATGCCGATCGGATCAGTATTTCACATTCTGGACCCCCGGACCCCGACGGCTTTGATTATAAACCAAGTGCATTTGCAAATTGCACTTTTGAGCGATTTGCTCAAACCTAAATCTAAAATCCTAAAACCTAAACCTATTCCCAAATCCCTAAACCTTAAACCCTAAACCCGTAAAAATTGTAAACCCTATAGAAAAAAAAACGTAAGCCCTAAAACCCCTAAAAACACTAAACTGCAGACCCCGAACCCCCTAAATCATAAAACCATAAAACCCTTAAAAATTATAAATCTTAAACCCTCCCCTAACCCCTAACCCCACTACGATCCCTTAAACTCCTAAACTGCTAAACCACCGATTGCTAAACCCCAAACCCTCAAACTAAAAATCCCAAACCCTAAACCTTAAAACCCTAAATCTTGAGTTACCCCTAAAACTAGAAACTCTAAAATCCTTAAAAACCACAAACATAAAAGACTAAATCTGAAAAACCCTAAATCCTAAACCTTAAACCCTAAAACTCCTAAACCTAAAAATCAAAAATCTTAATACTATAAACTCTAAACCATAAACCATAAATTTAAAATCATAAACCCTAAAATCACTAATAACATCAAACCCTAAATAAAAGAAACCCAAAAATGTAAACCTATATGTAAAACCCTAAAAGCCCCAAGAACCTTAAACCTTAAAAACATTAAACCCTAAACTCAAAACATTAAACCATAAATCTTGAAAACCTTAAACCCTAAACCCTAAACCTTAAAAATATGAAACCATAATATCTATAAACCATAAAAACTCGAAAAACCCTAAACCCTAAAAATCCTAAATTGTAATAACTATAAACCCTAAAAACATGAAAAACCCTAAACCCTAAAACCTAAAATCCTTAGAAACTAGACCCACTAAACCAAAAACCCCTAAAGCCTAAACTCTCAAAACCGTAATCCACCCCCCTAACCGCTAAACCAAAAACCCCAAATGCTAAATCCAAAACCCTAAACTCATATGCCAAATATAAAATGCAAACAAACCTAAACACCAAACAACTAACCCTAAACCCAAAAACCTAAACCCTAAATAACCCTAAACCTTAAACCCTAACCCTATATGTTAAACCCTAAACATAAAAAAATAAACTCATAACCCCCTAAACTGTAAAACCCTAAAATAATTAAAAACCATAAAATTTAAAACACTAAAATCCTAAACCCACATTGAACCCCTTACCCCACCCCTAATACATAAACTACTAAACCTCAAAACTGTCAAACCTTAAACTTTAAATCTTAAAACCGTAAGCCCTTAAACCTTAAACACTAAACAGCCCCTCAACCCTAAGCCTAGCAACCGTAAACCGAAAAACCCACACTTAAAATCGAAGTCCAAAAACCTGTAGCCCTGAAACCCTTCCTAAACCCTAACACCTAACCCTTAAATCCTAACCCTAAAGCCCCAAACCCTAAACCATAAAGCTTAAAATCCTAAACCCTAAACCCTAAAAGCCCTAAACACCTTAAACCCTAAAAATCCTAAACCTTAAAAGAGTAAAACCTAAATCTAGTACCTAAAACCTAAATCTAAAACCCTAAACCTTAAACACTAAACACTAAACCCTTAAAAACCTTACACTAATCATTAGGAAAGGAGAGGTGAGGCCAATCCAAATACAACACATGTTTGTGAATATATTATCATGCTAACACACAAAAATGACTATTTACATGCACTGGTATTTTACTACAAAAAATGGAAGGTCCATATGACTGTTAATAAAGGCAATATAAAGCACCCAAACACCTGAAAAGTGCACAAAATAATATTCTATCATATTAACAATAACATGGACTATGAAATGCCCTAAACAAAAAATTAGCATGGCCTAAACAAAATTTTCACATTAAATTCCCTGCAGGGGGTTGGGGTGGGGGGGCCGCGGCGGGTTGGAGAGAGAGAGAGAGAGAGAGAGAGAGAGAGAGAGAGAGAGAGAGAGAGAGAGAGAGGGGTACCTGTGGGGGGGCGGGTTGGAGAGAGAGAGAGAGAGAGAGAGAGAGAGGTACCTGTGGGGGGGGGGGGCCGCGGCGGGTTGGAGAGAGAGAGAGAGAGAGAGAGAGAGAGAGAGAGGGGTACCTGTGGGGGGGCGGGTTGGAGAGAGAGAGAGAGAGAGAGAGATACCTGTGGGGGGGGGGGCCGCGGCGGGTTGGAGAGAGAGAGAGAGAGAGAGAGAGAGAGAGAGGTACCTTGGGGGGGGCAGCGGCGGGTTGGAGAGAGAGAGAGAGAGAGAGAGAGAGAGAGAGGGCAGCGGCGGGTTGGAGAGAGAGAGAGAGAGAGAGAGAGAGAGAGAGAGAGAGAGGGGTACCTGTGGGGGGGCCGCGGCGGGTTGGAGAGAGAGAGAGAGAGAGAGAGAGAGAGAGAGAGAGAGAGAGAGAGAGAGGTACCTGTGTGTGAGAGAGAGGAAGCCGGCGACGACGGCGACGGCGAGCGGCGACGGCGAGGCGAGCGGCGCGGCGACGACGGCGAGGCGAGCGGCGCGGAGGGGGGCTCCGGCGGAGGGGGCCTCGGGCGGGAGGCCGCACGGGGAGGGGGGCTCGGGCGGAGGAGGGGGGCTCGGGCGGGAGGCCGCAGGGGGAGGGGGGGCTCCGGCGGAGGGGGGCTCGGGCGGGAGGCCGCAGGGGAAGGGGGGACTCCGGCGGAGGAGGGGGGCTAGGGCGGAGAGGGGGCCGCAGGGGGAGGGGGCCGCAGGGGAAGGGGGCTCGGGCGGGGGCTCGGGCGGGAGGGTGGAGGGGGGGCTAGGGCGGAGAGGGGGCCGCAGGGGGAGGGGGCCGCAGGGGAAGGGGGCTCGGGCGGGGGCTCGGGCGGGAGGGTGGAGGGCGGGAGGGAGGGCTCGGGCGGGGAGGGGCTCGGGCGGGCGGGGGTCGCAGGGGGGAGTATAACGGGATCAGCGACCGATTGGCGACCGAATTTAGTTCGGTCGCCAATCGGTCTCAGATGTTTTCGAATTGGTCTCTATTTGGGACCGACTAGCGACCGATTAAAGCGGTCGCTAATGCGGTCGCTATAGCCACTTTTTCTTGTAGTACGAAGGAAGTAGAGGATGTAGAGGAAGAAGCCACGCGCTTCTTCACTCGTCCTGTAGCACAGCCGCAGCAGCAGGCGTACAGGAGGAAGGGGAAGGAGATCAAGACGTCGAGGGAGATGATCCTCCACGAACAGTAGAGGAAGACGTCCACGCACGGAAGAAAGATCGAGGAAGAAGACTCTACAAGTTCCCACGGCAATAGCAGGAAGTCTCCCCTTCGAACGCAGCAGCAGCATTAAGCTCTGCTTCGTTCGCAGGGGTTCTACTTATAGGGTCCTGGCCTCTACGAATCCTAGTACGTGCATGGAGTCCTAGTATATTTTAAACTTCCCCAAGATAAACCCAATCCTTCCATAAACCCAGCCGCTATCCATATTTGATGAAAACCCTAAAGCCTCTTTAAGTCGACTTATGCTCCTTTGGAACGGAGCCCACAAATTCTAATGTTAATGGTCCTTTCTTACGTTATTTTCCAAACCCCATTATTAACTTCAAGCTCATTTATTAGTTTTAGGCTACTGTTGGGTTTTCCTTAAGTTTTTGGGGTTTCACGTTAGAAGATAATAGCCTTTATTATTATTTGTCATTAGGGCCCAAGCCCATTAACCCTTATTAATTTGTTCCAAGTTAAACCCCTTCTAGTCTTTTCGCCAATTATTAATTTACTAGATTTAGATTTAAGTCAGACCTTTAAATTTATATATATATTATTATTGTTAAAACTAATTTATTTATCTTCATTAATTTTATCGTTGGCTCGGGTACCAGAGACAGGTTTTGAAAGTTTTAAACTTATCTTTTAAGGGGATATTTATTTTTATCTCAAAGGCGAATACCTGAGTTTTGCTTTTATTCTTAAATATTAAATATAGGTTACTAATGATTCTTTAGATTCCTATTTAAAAATGTAAATGATGTAAATTTAATATCCGATTGTCTCCCTTTTATATTATGATGACCCTATCTTATTTTTAACAAGAAGATTTTGTTGTATTTCTCATAAAAGTTTACAAGATTTACAATTTTCCTTTCTCTTTCTAAAATATAGATAATTACTTTTTAGGTTGTAACCCAAGGCCATATATATATGTGTGTGCTTATAAAAATAACAAGTACAGGGTTAATGATCTATCTTATCCACACAAAGTGGAAACAGAAGTCACTGGAACAGAAGCGGAAGCTAAAGTAGAAGCGGAGACGCACAACAAACTTTGACGAAGTAGGCACACTAGAGCGGAGTCGGGAGTTGGTTACGTAAGTCTACTCATTGATCAACCCTCCAAATTTACAGGACTACAGTGATGTTCTTCCGGAGCCGTTTTCAAACCCGTTGTCGAAATATGAAATTCCGTGACCTCTACGTGGAGTGTGACTATGTTGTCGTAACGTGATCCTCATCTTCGTCATCGTGCTCGCTCTCTCTCTCTCTCTCTCTCTCTCTCTCTCTCTCTCTCTCTCTCTCTCTCTCTCTCTCTCTCTCTCTCTCTCTCTCTCTCTCCCGTGCACACGATATATGTGGAAGCCGGACCGGAATCCCCTCTCATGCTCTGCTCTCTTCTTAATGTCCCCATTTTTTAAAACCAAACTCCTCGCCACCTACGTACGTACACGTCTTGTATGCATGCGCACATTTGCACTCACCCACACACACACACCATCCGCCATATGTGCACTTACGCATGCACCACTCGTGTGCACACTTAGGTCATGATCCTAAACGGCAGTCAGGACTGATCCTTCTGCCGGCACAAAACGGGATGAACCGAAAAGTATATATATATATATATATATATATATATATATATATATATATATATATATATATATATGACCTCTAACCTAGCTAGAGGGTGTTATTATTAATTAATCACACAGTCATGCCGTACGTGTCTTATTAGATGATGACGTGTCCGTATACACTATCTCAGTCAAAAATTCGTACGATGATAACTTGTCTCCTTCTTCCCAGGAGTGCTTTCTCGTGAGCTCTGCCCATTTTCCTGACACCTCTTTCACGACCTTTTCTGTTGGTAGTTAGAAACCAAGGGAGGAGAGTTGTTCCAACGGTCACTGAGCAGCGCCTCCAGATCTTGTCGCTGGGTCCACATCGATTCAAACTTGAAGGACAGTTTTCTAATTTTGTTACTTCTGAGCAGGGTAGTGTAGATGGGGTTGTGGTCGCTGGCGATTCTAGGGAGGTGATGGACAGCAGCCTGAGGGAACATCATTCGCCACTCCACATTGGCGAGAGATCTGTCGAGCCTTTCTCTAATGTGCCATTGTGCCATCCTGCGGTTGGTCCAGGTGTAGGCAGGACCATCAAACCCCAAATCCAGGAGACCCGAGTTAAGGACAAAATTCTGAAAGTCTGTTAGGTGTTGGTACCTGACAGAGGATCCACCCTCTTTTTCCTTTGGTTCCAAAATTACATTCATGTCGCTCGTAACCAGGATGGGGCCCCTGTGGGCGATGATGTCTGCAGTCAGCTCCAACCAAAATTCCTGCCTGCTGGATCTTCTAGCTGGGGCATAAATACAATACAGGCACCAGGGTGTAGAGGGGGGGTCTGCCATCTCCAGGGAGATCCAGTGGGAGTTGACTTGAAGGGCCTTGACTTGAAGAGTGGGGTCCCACCACACCCACATGCCACCAGCTCTGCCCGCCGGGTCGGAGAAGACGAAGGAATTGGGACATTTGGGATTGAAAAAGGTTAGACTGGTCTGAGGGGATGCCTTGGTTTCAGAGAGGAAGAAGATGTCTGGTTTGATGGCGTGGGTAATTTGGTTGAGATAGGGAATTGTGGAGGGCCCACCCACCCCTCTACAATTCCAGGATAGTATCTTCATTTTGGGCTGGGCGGCTCTTTAAGGTCGGCCGCGGGAACTTGGGTTTCAAGGGTTAGATGGGGGGAGGGGAGAGGCATGCAGGAGACAGAGTGTTTGGCTCTGGCCACCTGTTTCAGCTTCTTGTGACTTGCTTTGGCAGATCTTGGAGAAATCCCTATGTGGAATTGACTGGTAGTGGGGTGTGGAGGTAGGACGGGGGGTCGGTTTTGGCTCTTTTGAGCATGCTAACTTGGGAAGTTATGGGCTCAGGGGCATCTTTCCTTTTACCTTGAAGGTTCGAGGAATGAAGAGGAGGGTGGTGGTGGGAGGGTGGCAGGCCCTGAAGGGGGACATTGATGGGGGAATGCTGGGGGGAAGGCTCTGGAGGGGGGAGCTGGGGGATGGTGGAGGGGGACTGAAGGGGACCAGGGGTACATTGGTGGGGGGATCGGGGATTAAGGGTGGGCAGGGTGGTTGAGTGGGTTGTGCGGGGTTGGGAGATGGGCTTGACTGAGCAGGGGTGGGGGGGAGGTTGGAGGGTAAGCATTGGTCGGTGGCAGGAGATGGGTGGGATTCCTCCGTGGTGGGGCTTGGGCTCTGGTGTGGGGAGGGGCTATTTTGAAAGAGAGCTTTTTTGCAAGAGGGGGGAAAGTGGTCACCTGATGATGTGGACACCTCCCCAGTAGAGTTGCTTTCACCTCGACTGTATTGGGGGGAGGGGGACCTGGGCTTGCTGGGGTCTCTCTGATTTGGGGAGGGAGAGGAGAGACATACTCTTAGCCAATCACTGAATTCCAGCTCTATCATATCAGATAATTCTTGCCTCAGTTGGGGAGAGTAACCTTCTTTGATATGTTGTTTCAGCTCCGCCAGCTCCCGGCAACCTTCAACTTCGTGATCCAGGCGGCCACAGTAATGACAGAACCAAGGCAATAGCTCATAAGCAACCTGAAAGGTCCGGATGGAGTTATCTGGTAAGCAGACTTAGATACTTGTCTTGAGGGGCCTGTCGATGTGGACCGAAACTTTGATCCGGGCAAACCATCCCGAGGATGAGATCTCTCGAGGAATCGGGGGGTGAGGATCCCCTATCTGAGCCGCCAAAGCTCTGACCGTAGCTGGGTTTAGCAATTCCTCATGCAGGTCAAAGATGCGGACCCATAAATCAGCTCTAGTGAGGGAATACTGTAAGGGAGCCATGAGAGCTTCGCATCTCTGAATGAGCATAATCTCCTTCTTGAAAAACTAAGGGGACCTTTTGCAGATGAGGTCGACTTCCTGGGGATCGGAGAGACGGACCAAATATGCATCTTTGGGGTAATCTATGAGTTGCCATTCGCCTTTGGGTTTCCAGAGATTCTCCATCCATTCCTTGAGCCCTGCTGCTCGGATCTTGGACTTGGATAAGATTTTCACCACCAGCGAACAACGCCAACGATCGCGGTCTGCCTGAGTAGGGTTCGAGACGTTAATGACTTCAGATTGCTTCTCCCTGACCATTAGTTGCCCGAAGCCCGCTCGAATGGTCTCCTCATCTTCTTGCATGGGCTCGCCTTCGCCTTCTGCCATCAAACCACTGGAAGCCATGGGGGGGGAGGCTGTCCTGGAGGTGGGTGCGGGGAGGCGGGTGGGGAGGAAGGAGGGGAGGGATGACGAGCTGGGAGGGAGGGCTGGACCTACCGGTGTTGGAGGAGGGGGGGGGGGAAGTGGAGGAGGTAGGAGGGGAGGGGCTACCGGGCGCGCAGGCAGAAGGGGGGAGGAGGATGAGGCAGGGGGGCTCCACCCGGACGAGCGGGCAGGGCGGGGGCGGCGTGCGAGGAGTTGGGGTGGAGAGGGGGGGTGGACTGGGAGAGGGGTTTTCGGGGTTGGCCTGGTCAGGGGAGGGACAACCAGGGGGGGGATAGTTGGCGAAAGGGGAGGGACCGGGGCGGAAGGGGAATGGTCGATTAGGGCAACGGTGGGGCCGGGGCTGGACACCTGGGAGAAAAGAGGGGGACTGGCGAAGGGGGGGCGGGAAGGGCTGGGGAAGGTAGGGGAGGGAGGGAGGGGGGAGGAAGGGGGGCGAGGGGCAGGAACCGGCGGGCTCCCAGGAGGGCCACCGAGAGGGGGGGGATCCGAGCAGGGGGGGAGGGGGGCCGGCCGTCTTCGGGGGAAAGGCGACGAGGTTTCCGGAGGCGGACACCTCCGAGAAAAGAGTGTGGGGATCGGGGGCGGGGGCGGTGGAACGGGTCGGGGGGGTGGGGGGCTAAGGGAGGAGGAGGGAGGGGGGAGGGTTCCGGCGAGCTCCCGGGGAGGACGCCGAGGGGTCCGGAGGGGGAAGTCTCCGATTTGGAGTCCACGCAGTAGCACGTCAACAATAATGTTGTCACCCTCATCTTCATCCAGCATCGAGTAATCCTGATCACGTGTTAATTGCGATGACCTCTGGGTAGAACTAACCCAAAACGGGGATTAATTAATATATGTAGCTCAGGAGTAGAACAAACAAACCCAATCCTTGATATATAGAGAGTTTTTAAAAAAGAAGAGTTTTTGCATGCGTTGGCTTGACGTATAATTAATTAATTAATGTTGCCTTCTATTTATTTATTTTACTTGATTACAGTTAATTTGCGATGTTTGGGAAAGGAATATGCATGGGAGACATGTGGCGCATGCAGATCATATGAGGTGTTGTGGATGCCTTGTTGATCCCGTTCGAGCAGGCTACATTAATTTCTTATCATTCTCCAAATAATTAAGAGCAGTCACGGCCTTAATTTGTCGACATAGTACGCCAAGGGGCCAGGACCAACACAATTAATGAGGCTCGATTATCAAATGGCTCTTGGTCAGTATTTGATGCAACAGAAGAGAGAGATGCTTGCTACACCCACACCAGGCCCGTGGGAACACGAACACCCTCGACCAACACAGTTAGAGCCTAAAAGAAGAGATGGTTGCACCACCAGGCCCGTCGGAATTCAGGTCTTCATCGCCAATTGCGTCACCGATGAGATAATTTTCACTAATCTCATGTGACAAGTACTGGAGCATTCACACAAGCGGTCCCATAGTTGAGACTATATATATATATATATATATGGGACTGATAGTAGTACAAATGTGATGGTCCAATCCCACAGAAGGCTGGTGCAACATGGTACTGATAGATGTCCTGGTGCAACATTGACTTCCGAAAAAATAGACAACAACGTCTATATCATTAGGAGCATGTGCAAACTTCTCATCTTCCACTTGTGTTTTGGTCGGTTCCTACTGTTTTATCCATTTCGATTCCCTCCTACCCACGGCAGATTAATTTGGAACCACCGGCATAAAAGCTCCCATAGAGATAATGTTACCAATTACATTCCGTAGAGAACTCTCATATGTGTAATGGGTGAAGTAATATTAATTTACATGCAGCAAACACTAAAGAAAAACATAACGACATCAACACATACAGACATATCAAACCAGTCTCTTAAGGAAATACAATACATATCTGACTACTCAGAGCATCTCACCTATATCAAACAAGTCTCTTAAGGAATATGTCCGGTGGCTTTCAATTGCAGGCTGGTCTTCAAATGGACTGTAATGCCAGTCGCTTCATCCATGTTGATACCCACCTCCTTAATCTCATCCGGCAACTCCCAGTTAAAAGCATAGAGGAGATTCGCAAGTGCAAGCTCCACAGTCATGATCCCGAACGATAATCCAGGGCAGATCCTCCTGCCGGCACCAAATGGGATGAACTCAAAATGGTGCCCTCTAAAGTCGACGGTGCTATCAACAAACCTTTCCGGGATGAACTTGTCTGGCTCGTCCCACCACTCCGGGTCCCGCGCTATTGCCCATGCATTCACAACCACTCTTGTCTTGGGGAGGATATTGTAACCATTGATGTTTACATGACCCATGGTCTCTCGAGGGACCAGTAGCGGAGCAACTGGGTGCAGCCTCAACGTCTCTTTCACCACGAATTTGAGGTAGCTGAGCTGATATATATCGCTTTCTTCCACCTTACCCTTATCTCCCACCACCCTTCTCACTTCATCTTGTGCTTCTAACATGACGCTGGGATTCCTCATGAGCTCTGCCATTACATACTCTAGGGTAGCGGAAGTTGTGTCCGTTCCAGCCATGAAGATATCCCGTGTATTTACAAGGAAATTAATGGCCAACATACATATATAGACAACAGATTGTTGAAGAAATTAAGGACATACATAAAGAGGTAAAGAAAGGGATCAAAACTAAAAGGATTAATGGTTGTGCACCATGAGTAGTCCCTTCACATGATCCTTAGTTAGAATGTCTTCTTTCTCGAGACGCAACAACACATCAACGATGTCTTCTTCATTTCTTGTCAGACTTATTGTGGGGCCTTCGTGTGCTGCAATGACCTCCTCATAGAAAGTGTCGAGCTCTGTAAAATTCTTCTCTAGCCTAACTTGCAATCCCGTGAGTGTATCCACCGGGCCATCCAGCCCATGGAAAGTAATCGCGGGCAAAGAGTGCCACGAACAACGCTTGGGATTCCGAGAAGATCTTGTGAAAACTATGATTGATCTGCTCTCCTCGCTCCTGGCTTCGAGTTATCTTCCCATACGCAACTCTACAAATGATACTGCTAGAAAGGGAGCGTAGTAAGCTCGAGAGATTGATTGGTTCTGAGAGAGAAGATAAATATGAGATAAAGCTCATCATCCTCTCAACCTCTTCCTCCCTCACAGGCTGAAAACTTTCCACCATCTTGGGATTGAGGAGCTTAACCACGCATATCTTCCTGAGCTCTCTCCACGTCGCGGTGTAGGGCGAGAAACCCACGTCTGAGAAATTGTAGGACAACCGCTTCGTGGGGGTCAGGGCGGGTCTGCTGCAGAACAAAAGGTCATGGGTTTTGAGGACTTTTTATGCCATCTGGGCGGAGGAGATGACCACGGCTGGCACACGGCCGAGGCGGAGTTGCATGAGGGGGCCATACTTCTTGGAGAGTTGCCACAATGTTTGGTGGGGATACTCACCGAGCTGGTGGAGGTTGCCGATGATGGGGAGCCGTGGAGGGCCAGGTGGGAGCTTGGGCCGCGGCCCCTTTCTTCCCTTTCCAATCAGAATAAGCAACAGAGGAAGAAGTAGGAGGAGGAGGAGGAGGAGTTCACTGGGTATAGCCATGAGAGAGAGAGAGGAGAGAGTGAGAGAGAGAGAGAGAGAGAGAGAGAGAGAGGTGTCTTGAGATCGTAAGGGTGCTGGATATAAATGTCTTTCCCGCGGTGGCAAATCTCTTATAGCGAAGGAGGACAAACGCGATCATTTTCAAGACAGTATAATGCAACCTCTAAAGACTATTTCAAAAATCAAAAAGATAAATACTGTGAAAATAACCTCTACATGTTGCTACGTTATCACATGTAGCAAACACTTTGAAAGGTAACCGTTGATGTAGACATGCATGTGACCCCCAAGGTCTTCCCTTCACCACCACCGATTTGAGATAGTTGCGTTGAGATTTAATTACCACTAATTAATTCCTTCCACCTTCCCCTCGTCTCCCGCTTCCCCGGCCTCTGATCACTTCTTCTTGTGCATGCGACATTGCGTACGTTGGCTTGACGTACGTATATATAATTTTGCCTTGTATTTATTTTACAAGATTACAGTTAGTTTGCGATGTTAATCCAAAATGGTGTTCATTAAATATTAGTTTGTTCTCGCCAATTTATGGTTAATTAATTACCATACTGGACTAGATTTTGGAAAAAGAATATATATGGAGACGTGTGGCGCATGCAGAAAGAGGTGTTGCGTGCTACATTTCTTATCATTCTCTAAAATAATTAAGACCTATAATCATATCCGTTCGTTCTATTATCATAGCTTTATAGTTAGTTTACAATGACATGGGTACGTAGTTTGAAACCTATAATCATATCGTATCATGCCATCGGAAAATCAATATCCCCCGAGTCAGATGACACTGCAAACACTGCTTACGATAACAGGCTGCCAGATGGTCATATGCGTCCCCTGAGTAGTTAGTCTAGCCAGCTAGAGAGAGGTTGGTTTGTTCTAGGCATTCGGGGGGCTGCTTCCCAGGCTGCGTTTGGCTGTGTTTTGCTTTTCCTTTTAGTTAGTTGTTTGCATAATGGTCTTCTTTGTTTGTGTTTGTTTCTCCTGCCAAACAAACAAACAAAGAAAAACGCTGAACATGGATGTTTAATAGCTCGTGAGAATCACATCGCACAGGCATAATGTTATCACTTCGTAAAGACGTCTGTGTCGCATGCTAGCCATACAACGTTCTGTTCAATAAAAAAAGAGAACACATACAACAGGTGAAGTTTTTTTTTGATTGGATGTAATACTTTATTAAACTTGTATTATGTTAGGTTGATAACCCTCAACAATATATATATATACATATGATTACAAAAATAACAAGTACAATGTTGATGATGTAACTTATCCGCACAAAGTGAAAACATAGGCGGAAGCAGAACGGAAGCAAAAGTTGAAGCCCATGAGTGAAAGCGGGGACGCACATCAAGCTTTGGGGAACTAGACGCACTCGAGTGGAGTTGGCGGTAGGTTACGTGAGTCTTGTTGACACCTTGAAAATGAACAAGGGTAAAAGCACAATTGAAAGGAGGATCAGACCAACAGTGAAGGATCAATAATGAAGCCCGTCAACCATTTACTCGGCTGAAGTCTTTGTCGGCCAAGCTGATGCCCGGTGCCGATATCATTCAGACGGCCACACTGATAAAGCAGCAGTCACTCAACTGATGGGACCTCTTAGCACACTTTAATGAGAGCTGTACTACTGCCTCATCCAAGAATCCACAGATGACATGTCAGGGTAAGTCAAATGTCGGCTTATTGACAGATGTGATATGAGATAAAGATGAAGCCGGTACCGGCAGATGAAGATTGTAAAGGCTTTTGCCAAGTCAGATCAATGAAGAAGAATTGTCTCCATAGATTATACGCCCGGCTGAGGTCTTCCCAGACTAAGGCTGATGTCCGAACTCGTCACCATTCAGGTAACGATATCGATAAAATGATACCCGGTTTTGTCATCATTCAGATGGCAATACTGATGAAACCCCTGTCTACGGACTGATGAAAACATATCAATGATATCAATGAAAGCTATGTCACCAATACAGGGCCTTCTCTGGTTCTGATGAATATCAATTTAAAGGATTAAGAGAGGCCAAGGCACGTACGAAGCTTAATAGTCCTAAGTGGGCCGGCCAAATGGGCTTCCGAATGTGGCACCGAGAACCTCAACAGGAGGCCACTCGGCGCGCCGGGAGCTATTGCGAACGAAGGGGGCGCGCCGATTACCATCTGCCGACATGCAAGAAGAACCTGGGTCTATATAAACCCACTTCTTCGAAGAAAGAAAAGGGGATCAGGGAGGCAGAGGAGAGAAGCACCAGAAGAAATAGAAGGGCCTCGAAGAAAAAAAGAGAGATCGAGAGAGATCGAAAGGATAGCCAGAAGAAGAAAGCAGGAAGAAGAAGCTCCAGGTGGGCTGCTCCGGGGAGGGAGAGGAGTCAATGCTCCGCCCTCCCCCATACTTTCTTTTCTTTTCTTCGATGTAATCTAGCGAGTCTTTTCTCGATTTATCAAATGTAGCCGGAGAGTCCTGGTCTTGATTTCCACCTCTCTGCTTTACATTTCTCTTTTACGATCTGTGTAAGTCTTCGATACAATGCAATGAAATATCAACATGGCCCATTTGGGCACCGATTGATTGAGATATCTGCTCTCCGTCTCTCTCTCCATGTATATAGTTCTCGGTTGAAAAATCCAGTAGCCTAGACTCTTCGAGTTTCAGAGCCGATTGAATGAATCTGTTCTTCGAGGAGGGATGGAGATAGGACCCCTACCCCTATCTAATGGGTTATTGGGTTCTACTTTCTTCTCCCCTCCTGTCTCAATGGCAGATCCTCCGCATATAGTCTGAGTTTTCTCTCGAGCCCTTGTGCTGTTCAGGAACCAGAGACATCAATCTCTTGGTTCCCTGAACTGCTGGCTGTACAAAGATGTGTCTGCTCTGCAGGTTAATGCCATCCCGCGAGATTCTAACAAGCGATGACCTCAGTCTCTCGACCCTCCATTCTAACCCTTGAATGATTAGGGTCTGGAGTTTAGGCATTAAGAGTTCCTCCGTCGCCGGTTTTTTGATGCAGCTGGGCTCGTCTAGGGGATCAGAGACAGTCATCTCTTGATCCCCCAGACGGCCTGCAACAAACAGATGAAACCCTTCACAGGGTATAGACGATGGTCTCTTTTTCCCCTATTGATTCGGCCTTCCAATTCCCTTGGCATCCTTCAAACAGAGCTATCCACGAAACCCCCTCCTGCACTCCACATTCGGTCTAGATCTGAGCCAGAAAACTCAGAAAATTCCCGAACAGAGTACCGTAATCAAGCCCTGAAACCCTCAACCCTTTCACCTTCCCAGCGTGCTAATTTCCACGCCGAAAACTACGCTGCCGAGAGGCCTCCCTCTTCCTTCCCCTTCAGCAAAACGACAAAACCCCCCGGTGAAACCCCTGTTCCTTCACAGCCTTCCCGGCCTGTGGCCTCCCGGCGCCAGCTTCCCGGCGCGGCGAGGAGCGCGCCGAGAAGCTTCACGCCGGGAGCCTCCCCCCTTTTTTTTTGCCATTTAACCCACGCCGAGAGCACCCCCTTTTGGCCTACTAAACCCATGCCGAGAGCACCCCCTTCGGCCAATAGAAACCCACGCCGAGACCCTCCTTCTTCGGCCAATGAAACCTAGTCCGAGGCCCTCCTCTGCACTGTCATCCTTCAATCCTTTAGTCTCCCTATACACCTGTCTAGGGGATGTTCGGAGACCATCATATGTGCCCCGAGGAGATACAGCAATGGGGAAGACTTCCCCTACAGCTCTCGTTCCCGATCCGGATTTCACTACTACCTCATGAACTCAAAGAGCCAAGTTATTATATGCGTTCTGATGGGTTCCAAGGGAATATGAACCAATGAGATAGAGGCAAGTAACATCCCCGGGCCCGGTGCCCTTCTTATCTGGTCGTCATCCCGGCCTCCCGTGGATGATGACCTATTCTCTCTTGGCATAATCCAAGTTGAGGGGACATGCTGCCGAAATTCATACATATCCTACCGGGTAAATGTGATGTTCTCTCCCAGCCCCGCCGACCCACGGAGTCATGTCTTTGCATGCTCTCCGATGGTCCCTCGAAGGGGGATATAGATGCGACGCCGCACCCACATGGAACGTGTCATGTCGCGCCGGTCCCTATTCGGACTCCGGGTTTATTATACCCGATCTTTTACGGATCTTGCCCTGCCGCTGCATGGGTGGTTTCCTATTCCCACTTGGCATAGTCCAAGATGGCGGGGATATGCCGTCAGATTTGTCCCGTACTTAATAATCCCCCTGCTTTGACTAGTCCATTTAGCATTCTACAAATAAATCAACCCCGTCTCTTTTGAGCCTCATCTTCACCGCTGCTTTCCTCCTATTTTGGCGTTTAATCAAGAGTTGTCCTTCCTTGGAAGGGCGTAATTAACGTCATAGCCTTTATGGTATAACGGACTTCTGGTCCCGACTCGGACTTCACAATCGACTGACCAAGTCAGATCGAGCGCACAATAAAATCGTCACCCCGGCGACTGGCATGCATAATAAATCAAAAATCCCAAATAAAAAATATAAATAAATAACATGATGAAATAAGATGAGATCCACGTTCCACAAGCTGGCACGCCCGGTGGGACTGAGTCTCCCTTCATCTCTACGCCAAAATAGGAGGCCCAGCGGGCCCCCCTCAAATTTCTGATCTTGTGCGCTTTCCTTATTTTCAGGAAGATGACTACTGGACTTATGTCTGTACACTTCGGTCAACAGCCGATCGATATGCATGTGCGAGAGGGTTACCTGACGGTACCCCTGTCATTCGGAGCAATGCCCCCTGCTGTTGGGCTGCCCAACTGTCTGGGCCTCGTCTTCACCGACCTCCTGCAAGTCGACAACAACCAGCGAGGCACTATTGCAAGTGCCCCGATGAAGACTGCTGGTGAGAAGGCTGACTTACCGGAAAAGACGACCTCGACGGCCGTCGCCTGCTATGTCCACCAAGTTCAAAGGAGGGACACAGTTCCCGCTGCTGCCCAGAGGGGAAAGAGAAATAACCGGAGAAGCCGGTATGCTGCTGCTGAGCGTCGTCTTTCCAATTCTGGGAAGACAATGATGATGGGAGATGTTAGGGTGAACCTCAACGGTCGCCCCAGAGAAGTCCGGCCGGACAGGATTGTCCCGACTGTCCAGACCGACAACAGGTTCCGCGTCCTGGCCGCTAGGAGGGCCAACTGGGAAGCTGATGAAAGGAAGCCGCTGGCGCCCAAGCCAGCAAAATATAAACAGGTCTGGCGACCAAAGAAGATTCAGAACTGGGCCCCAGATAGATATGAGAAGAAGGCTACTGAAGATGCTGTTGCCTGCTTCAGGGCAGGAAGCAGAAGGGAAGAAAGAAACTACAGAAGAGATGCTATTGCTGCTTACCCCAAAGCTCTGGGGAGGAGAGATGAAAAGAATTATGAAGGAAGAAATCTGATTACTACTCGCCCCGTGATGAGGGGCAAAAGATATCAAAAGAAGGAAGACCTTGCTGTCACCCATCCCAGGGCCAAAGGCAAAAGATGGCAAAGGAAGAACTATGATGACACTGCCAACTGCTGCCAAGACGGCGATATGAAAATGAGCGAACCAGTCACGGTTGCCATTCCAAGAAGACCAAGAGCCTGTGCTAGACAGGCTGATATATTCAGATATTCCAAAGCCGAGCATTTGAATGCTCAGATGACAAGACTGGCTCATCAGCAGAAAAGCCTGGAAAGATTGATACTCCGACCAGAGCCGCGAAGGCACGATCCAGAGGAGATGAAACAAGTGGTCCAAGACTACTTCCATTACCTGGGGAACTCTGCCCTCGGTCAGCAAAGATTATCCCGTGCTCTGGGCACCGTGGATGAAGACGAAGGAGAAGCCCTTCAAGAAGTGATGCTCGGAGTCTCCTCCTCCGATTCAAATGATTATGAAGAAGGTCGCAAGGCCGGGTATGATAAGGAAGACCTGTATAGGGAAGAGGCTGAAGAAAGAGTATCGGTCTTCGACCGACTCAAATACCCTGACCAGGCAAAAAGAAAAGTTTGCAGGCAGAAGGGAAGGATGCAAATCTTCGCCTGTAACATGGCTGGAATCGCCAGGGGGCAGAATATCACTACAAGAAAAATCGCGGATAGCGACCGACCTAGCGGTCGCTATTCAGTCGTAGATCGGTCGCAAATCGGCATTGCGACCGAACAGAGACTATCTAGCGACCGAATATGTCGGTCGCTATATACTAGTCGCTACATGGCGACCGACATAATTCGGTCGCAGTATCAGTCGTTACCAGAGACCGATTATAATCGGTCGCCTGATCGGTCGCCAATTAAATCGGTCTCAATTCGGTCGCTATTCGGTCTCTAATTATGTTGTATTTTTAAAAATAAAATTAACCTATCGGATTTATTCGGTCTCAATTCGGTCGCTAGTCGGTCGCCAAGTATAATTATTTAATAAAAGAAATATAACGTATAGTCGCTATTCGGTCGCAATTCAGTCTCCATGCGGTCGCTAATTTTGCATTATTTTTTTTTAAAAATTTATTTAAACTGATAAATAAATTACCTGATAAATAACAAATTCATAACATAAATATAAAATCAACTACACAGACAACAATATCGACAAATCTCAAATTCATCACATACAAACACCTGATAAATAACAATTTCATAAAACAATAATAAATCAACTACACGGATCACAATCTCCACGAACCTCAAATTACACACAATTAAAATAAAATCACAAATTAATCATACATCCATAATAATAAAATGACAACATACACAACTAAAATAAAATCACAAATCCTCCACATATGTCTCATCCTGGTCGTCGTCTCGTCCAACATCATCCTGGTCGTCGTCTCGTCCAACATCTCGCGACGGATGATCCTGTATATCATTTAAAAAAATTATAATCAAATCCTTAATAAAGAAATCAAGCATTAACAAGACTTAATAAAGAAATCAAGCATTAACAAGAGTATGCCAATAGTTTAAGCCAGCTCATTTTCATATATATAAATACACACACACAATATAAGTTCAAATTTCATCTTGTATTTTAAAAATGAAGTTTGAGCGCCGAGCTCAAACCGGGCATCCGATTTGGATTCCGTCAGTTCTGACAAGTCACTTTCATCTCCCCGGTCGTATTGGAATGATCGGCACGGCCATCCGACCGGTATTTCGAATTTTAGACCCCCGGACCCGTCCTAACAGTTCATTTGAACTAAGTGTATTTTAAAAATGAAGTTTGAGCGCCGAGCTCAAACCGGGCATCCGATTTGGATTCCGTCAGTTCTGACAAGTCACTTTCATCTCCCCGGTCGTATTGGAATGATCGGCACGGCCATCCGACCGGTATTTCGAATTTTAGACCCCCGGACCCGTCCTAACAGTTCATTTGAACTAAGTGTATTTTAAAAATGAAGTTTGAGCGCCGAGCTCAAACCGGGCATCCGATTTGGATTCCGTCAGTTCTGACAAGTCACTTTCATCTCCCCG
Organism: Amorphophallus konjac; assembly: GCA_022559845.1. NCBI lineage: Eukaryota > Viridiplantae > Streptophyta > Magnoliopsida > Alismatales > Araceae > Amorphophallus > Amorphophallus konjac. The sequence goes on along the minus strand of JAHNEJ010002567.1, from coordinate 33,664 downwards.
GTCGTATTGGAATGATCGGCACGGCCATCCGACCGGTATTTCGAATTTTAGACCCCCGGACCCGTCCTAACAGTTCATTTGAACTAAGTGTATTTTAAAAATGAAGTTTGAGCGCCGAGCTCAAACCGGGCATCCGATTTGGATTCCGTCAGTTCTGACAAGTCACTTTCATCTCCCCGGTCGTATTGGAATGATCGGCACGGCCATCCGACCGGTATTTCGAATTTTAGACCCCCGGACCCGTCCTAACAGTTCATTTGAACTAAGTGTATTTTAAAAATGAAGTTTGAGCGCCGAGCTCAAACCGGGCATCCGATTTGGATTCCGTCAGTTCTGACAAGTCACTTTCATCTCCCCGGTCGTATTGGAATGATCGGCACGGCCATCCGACCGGTATTTCGAATTTTAGACCCCCGGACCCGTCCTAACAGTTCATTTGAACTAAGTGTATTTTAAAAATGAAGTTTGAGCGCCGAGCTCAAACCGGGCATCCGATTTGGATTCCGTCAGTTCTGACAAGTCACTTTCATCTCCCCGGTCGTATTGGAATGATCGGCACGGCCATCCGACCGGTATTTCGAATTTTAGACCCCCGGACCCGTCCTAACAGTTCATTTGAACTAAGTGTATTTTAAAAATGAAGTTTGAGCGCCGAGCTCAAACCGGGCATCCGATTTGGATTCCGTCAGTTCTGACAAGTCACTTTCATCTCCCCGGTCGTATTGGAATGATCGGCACGGCCATCCGACCGGTATTTCGAATTTTAGACCCCCGGACCCGTCCTAACAGTTCATTTGAACTAAGTGTATTTTAAAAATGAAGTTTGAGCGCCGAGCTCAAACCGGGCATCCGATTTGGATTCCGTCAGTTCTGACAAGTCACTTTCATCTCCCCGGTCGTATTGGAATGATCGGCACGGCCATCCGACCGGTATTTCGAATTTTAGACCCCCGGACCCGTCCTAACAGTTCATTTGAACTAAGTGTATTTTAAAAATGAAGTTTGAGCGCCGAGCTCAAACCGGGCATCCGATTTGGATTCCGTCAGTTCTGACAAGTCACTTTCATCTCCCCGGTCGTATTGGAATGATCGGCACGGCCATCCGACCGGTATTTCAGATTTTAGAACCAAATGCCCCGTCCTAACAGTTCATTTGAACTAAGTGTATTTTAAAAATGAAGTTTGAGCGCCGAGCTCAAACCGGGCATCCGATTTGGATTCCGTCAGTTCTGACAAGTCACTTTCATCTCCCCGGTCGTATTGGAATGATCGGCACGGCCATCCGACCGGTATTTCGAATTTTAGACCCCCGGACCCGTCCTAACAGTTCATTTGAACTAAGTGTATTTTAAAAATGAAGTTTGAGCGCCGAGCTCAAACCGGGCATCCGATTTGGATTCCGTCAGTTCTGACAAGTCACTTTCATCTCCCCGGTCGTATTGGAATGATCGGCACGGCCATCCGACCGGTATTTCAGATTTTAGAACCAAATGCCCCGTCCTAACAGTTCATTTGAACTAAGTGTATTTTAAAAATGAAGTTTGAGCGCCGAGCTCAAACCGGGCATCCGATTTGGATTCCGTCAGTTCTGACAAGTCACTTTCATCTCCCCGGTCGTATTGGAATGACCGGCACGGCCATCCGACCGGTATTTCAGATTTTAGACCCCCGGACCCGTCCTAACAGTTCATTTGAAATAAGTGTATTTTAAAAATGAAGTTTGAGCGCCGAGCTCAAACCGGGCATCCGATTTGGATTCCGTCAGTTCTGACAAGTCACTTTCATCTCCCCGGTCGTATTGGAATGACCGGCACGGCCATCCGACCGGTATTTCAGATTTTAGAACCAAATGCATAAGTTGCTGCTTCTCGCTGCCTCCATTCAGGTTTGTTAATGTTTTCTTCTATGAATGGCATAACAAGAGGCACAATGTCATCTCCCACGGTCCGTGCAACCAAACCCAAGCATGTTCCTCCAGCCATTGCAAGATTCCAAACTCCTTCATCCTGATCTTGGTCGTCTTCTTGCTTAAGGAGTGTCTCCAACAGCATAGGGACAAGCGCAGGTAGTGCCTGCTTGATAAAATAAAAGCAAGGGGTGTCAGAATCAGCAGAAAAATCCCCTCCATATTCATCTAAGATGTCAATCTCTTCATCGCATATTGAGCTCCAGAATTCAATAGCTTGTAGAGCAACAGGTTCCTCATCTTCCCTCACAGCTTTTGCAGTGATGGTAAATATGTCCTGCATATACGATGCAAGCTTCTCATAATACATGGAGGATATGGAGACCAAGCATTCGAATGCAGCCTGCCGTATCTTCACCTCAGGGGACAGAGTAGCTTCACAAATGACTCTCATGATATAATCCCTCTCCATATCATTTCCGAAGTTTGCCTGAGCAAATCCCAAAGAATTATGCAGAGCTCGAGTTGCAGCCAGCCTAACATCAATGTTTCCCTCAGAATCACTCATGCCTTGAACAACCGCTGTCAATATCTTATTGACTTGCTCTTGATCAACTTCATCAGGGGAGACTTCTTCACACATATAATATCCTTCACTTCTTGTAACTTATGACCTATGCTCCTTTGTATGAACTGCCCTTCCTTTGCTTAGAGGTGCTGTTCCTGGCTTCCTGCCATGACAGTTACCAGACTTTGGGGAGATCTTTTCACCTAAATTGGCATATTTTATTCATGTCTACATGTTACTTTCCTTATATTATTCTAGCTTTATGAATATTTATAGATCTGTATCCTCCCCCACTCAAGTGAATAGAATTTATACATATCTTTTCACTTTCAGTTCTAACCAAAATCTCTATACACCTATGGAAAATCCTGCAGAACAGTCTGCCTGTTGATTCTAATATCCAGAGGATAGGTGTAAGATGATATTTAGAGTTAAGAAAATGATATTTTCCCCTCCTCAATCTAAAATACTTATATTTTGTAAGATGATATTTGGTAGCATAAAGCACATTTCCCACCCAACAGATGGCCCCCTTTCCACACAAAACCAATCTCGCTCTCTGCCCACTTCCGTTCCTCTCCCCCACACCGGCATGCCCCTAAACATATCGACGAGAAATCCGGGTTCCACCCAAATGGACGCAGCGCTACTCATCACCACGTTCTTCTCTTCCACCTATTTACAGTTCGAGCAGTAACACAGCAGCAGCACACCGGCGGAGAACCATCCCCCCAAAAACCATCTGCAGAAACACATGATAATAATTTGATCAGAAGCAAAACGTTAACGTGCGCGCAAAGAAATCAACAGTCCAAAACAAAGTCAATGTTGCGATCGTACCGTCAAACAACCACCCACTTCCCTCGTGCCCCATTTTAGCAAAAAACCGAAACAGGCAACTAAAATGTGAACGTGCAATATTTGCTATACACCAGTTACGGGGAAGGATGCAAGGCGCATTTCAATAATTAAAAAAAAAAAAGAGGATGATGCATGCAAGGAGCAACCTGGGAATTGTTTGGTGTGCGCTGAAATGCTGCAATCCAATTTTAAAATCTTCGGATTTTAATTTTCCATGGTCACTTTTTAGGGACTGAAGGGATTTTAGGGATTTTAAAACCCGTGAAACCCCCAAAAATTATAGCAGTTAAAACATAGCACCATAAAATGATCTTTTTAGAAAGGTAAGTGTTAGATGACTTGAGCCTACCTTGGACATACCCTGGGATTGTTGTCTAGCTACAACATTGTTAGAGAAAAGAGAAACCATAATTCCCAAGAACGTGCCAAGCACACAAACTGCAACATGCGGAAAGTATTAAGTGGAAGAAGTTCAACTGATTGCATTTACAAGTAAATCGTGCTATGGTATTTTCAAAGCCGGACAATTCAATGCCTCCAGCTACATGGGTGAGTCGCACCTCTTAAAAGAAACCAAAAGCGTGAACATGATCATCAACAGTCTGCAAAAGCAAGATATTAAGGCAACAAGAGGAATTCAGATTTATATTATGTTGTTTTCATTTCTTGCTACAAAATAATTTTCTAATAAGAATAAGTTCCATGCAAGAAAGTATGCATACCATTGCTGGACTTTCCTAAACTCTGAAAGCACCGGATATATGTTCTCAAAAGCCGTGTATGTCTCCTCTCTCACCTGCCACATGCCAAGAATTGGCAAGTCAGAACTAACATAACAAACTTGATGACAACCATCAATCATATTCAGGAATTCCTTCACCTTTGCTCCTGTAAGAACAATCTTGCCGGAAACAAAGATCAATAATACAATCTTTGGTTGCTTCATCCGATAGATCAGGCCAGGAAACAGCTCTGGTTCATACTGTCAGAAGCCAACATGCAACTGCATTCAAATGCATAGCCCACTCGGAAAGCCAAGAAATAGAAAATCCTAGCAACCTTAAAAAAAATTTGCATATAAAAGGGAGAGGTATCCCAGAGTTGATTTAAGAGAGATTGAGACTTGTTTCTCTTTTTGGCGGGGGATTTATGGATGGCCAGGGTATACTGAGAATTTCAATTGATAATATAATCTTGCAGCCAGATAATGTGTTAGATAGATGTTCATTTCCCTGTTTGGTTCTCAAGGTGACAACAGTTACATAATTTTGAAATGTGGATGCAAGAGTAATATAATGCACAAAACGAAATGTCAGAGGTAACTTACACTTGAGAAAGCACCATGGGCATAAGCCAGACCCTCCAGTCTGATGGGAAATTTTACATCGCATGAACCAACGATATTCTGAATCTTGAAATCCTAAAGCAAGAGAATGGCAGGTTAACAAAGATATCCTTAAGTAGCAACTAGCAAGCAAATAAAAACAGAATATCAGCAGACTGCATGTGTCAGTGTGTGTCATCATCATAGCTACCTTGAACTTAGCAGGAAATCCCAACTTCTGAATGATGCGAGCATACTGGCAATAAGATGTACCGGATTAGATATGCATGAGGTGAGCAAGAAACAACAAAACATTGTGAAGAAACTAGAAAGGTGTTCATACCTTCCGTGCTGCAAGTTTTGATTGTTGTTCACTCTTTGCCCCGGTACAAACCTGACAAAGGAAAGAGGCTGACAGAGGAGGGAGAGCTAGAGAAGAGGGCAAAGGGCGAGAGAAATTACATTCTCGACGACGGCGAGGAGGCAACCAAAAAATGAGTCGTTGAGTCGAGTAGTGGCACAGTCGGTACTATATTATACTGCTATGGAATCGGGTTATCCTGTAGCACCCCAATTTTAAGAAGTCCAATAGAGTATTCGATTTTCTATGATAAGAGCCCAATAAGTCAGCCCATTTGATTGGTTTGCGCCCATTAAGTCAAATTCACTAGTTTAAATAAGTAGCCCATTATTTATAGTATAACTTTGTGTAACAATGTCTAAATCAGGTGAAATTAAACTCATTAAAATGTAACTCGATTATCTACAACTTTTATGTTGACTATTTTTTAAGATTCATCTATTAAAAGGTCAAAAATACTAAATAATGGATTGTACATGAAAGAATTATTTTAAACAAATACTACAATGCATTGTACATGAAAGTATACATACCTAGTACCCGTGGTAGCGGTGCAGAGGTCGGTGGTAACGGTGCAGAAGTCGTGGGTCCTGTAAGGATAAGAATCAGATACCACAAAAATATAAAGAATTATTTTAAACAAATACTACAATGCATTGTACATGAAAGTATACATACCTAGTACCCGTGGTAGCGGTGCAGAGGTCGGTGGTAACAGTGCAGAAGTCGTGGGTCCTGTAAGGATAAGAATCAGATACCACAAAAACATAAAGAATTATTTTAAACAAATACTACAATGCATTATATATGAAAGTATACATACCTAGTACCCGTGGTAGCGGTGCAGAGGTTGGAAATGTGGGATGCTCTCCTAGGGAGCAAAACTAGTCCTTATCAAGCATGTCCTGATCTCATTGCCCATATACTTTCTTACATCTTCTTCACTGCATATTGGAACTCACCAAGCTATTGAAAAATCACTTGCCAATTTCTTCTGGGGTTCATCTGATCATGGTCACAGGAAGCACTGGAGAAAATGGAACAAAATCTGCACTCCTATCTCTTAAGGTGGACTGGGTATTATATCACTAAGGAATATGGAAACTCCCTTAAGTGTTAAAATGTTGTGGCAAGCTCTTCATTCAAATTCATTATGGGCCGAGTATTTCAGAGCCAAATATATTAGGAACTGTCCTCTCATCCAGGTTCAGTTTACAAATATGAAGGGTTTTGAAAGGAGAAGGTGGATCACTGCAAAAAATTTAATTATTCAGCATAAGAGGGTCATTATTGGAGATGGCAGCAGGACAAGCTTCTGGTATGACAGATGGATAGGCCAACACACCCTTGCTGATTTTGCATTGGCTGATAACACCATCAACCCTATGCTCTCTGTTCGGGACTTTATTGTACAGATGAATTCAGAAGACACAAATTGGCCTAACAGGTTTTTTACTGAAGAAATTAGCACTGCTTTGAAGCATGTTAAACTCAATCAGGAACATGACCTACCTGCTTGGAGCCTTTCTTCTTCGGGGAACTGTTCAGTCTCATCCACCCAAAAGGCTATTAGCAGGAACCAAGAGACTCAGACTTTCAATCAGTGGACTAGCATTTGGTCACCATGGCTGCCTTCCAAGATCTCCATTCATCTGTGGAAAATTATCAACAAGTGTCTTCCTCTGGATTGCAACATTCAGAAGATAGGGATTCCAATTTGTTCAAAATGCTGCTGCTGCAAGACCCCACAGACTGAAAATTATAACCACTTATTTATTTTCGGTGATTGGGCTTCTTACATATGGACATATTTCAGATCTAAGGGGTTGCAAATTGAAGAAAATTCAGCTACCTCAATGATACTCAACAATTTATGCTCCACTCAGAAAAAATCAATGTTTGGCCTATTTGGTCTAGCTGCTGTCGGAGTTAGTATGTGGGAGATTTGGTGTGCTAGAAATTCAGACAAATATGATGACTCCAAAACTTCCTGCCAGGGTCTCCTCCACAAAATCAGATACAAAGTCAAAGAAATATGTCAGATTTCCTCACTACCCGAAGCCAATCAGGAACATATCAGAATTCTGGATGCTCTAGGAATTCAATTTGCTAAACCAAAGCAGCTTAGAGCTATAGCCATTAAATGGTTTTGCCCTCCTTGGCCTTCTTTAAAACTAAATACTGATGGAGCATCTAAAGCCAATGGTGAATCTGGTGGAGGTGGGGTCATAAGAGATCACCTTGGAAATGTCATCCTAGCTTTCAGCCACTACTATGGATTCTCAAATAGCATCATTGCTGAGGCCCCTGCCCTATTAGATGGAATGAAGTATATCAAAATCACTGGTTCCACAGCAGCAATAATTGAATGTGACTCTCAAACTATTGTCAATATTATCAAAAGGAAAGCCACCTGCCCTTGGTCGATATTGTCCTATGTCAGGGAGATATGGAGCCTCCTTAATCCTGCAGATACCATTAATCACATCTTTAGAGAAGGGAACACTGTGGCTGATTCCTTAGCTTCTTTAGCTTGTAAGTTGAAATGTAATGCATCCTATTCCTCCTCTGAGCTTCCTACTCTCATTAGAGGTGCTGTTAGGCTTGATAAACTGGGTATGCCCAGTGTCCGCTTGATGTAATTTATCTTTACAATTGCTTTTACTCAATAAAATACCCACTGGTGGTTAGGTGGTAGAGTTCTTCTCTCAACCTTTCCACTAGGCAGGGCTTTCACATAAAAAAAAAAGAAGATAGTGAAACCCTTCAGTTTCAGAATGCTATAGGCAGTCTCCATGCATGCATGTGGAAATGACAATGTCTATAAAGCAAATTAAACCTTAAGTCAAAGTTTTGAATTCTTCAGCTAAAATCAATATGTAACTTCTACAGTCCACTGATAGTTTGCAGAGAGTTGAGTTGTTTGAACAAAGATTTATTGTTTTATGAATTTGGCACGTAAACTGTCGGGAGACATGTAATCACCTCTGCACGTGGATTGTGCTAGCTTTCACAGAAAAATTCCACACCTAAGTACATAACCATGCATGACTATGCATAAATCTTTGAAGTCGATTCTGCTGGTTCGGGTGCCGGAGGGGGTGACACAGAGAGAGAGGGATCAGAGAGAGAGAGGGTGCCAGGTGGAACCTTTAATGTTGTAGTCGGCGAGGGTGCGGCCGTCCTCCAGATGCTTCCCGGCGAAGATGAGATGCTGCTGGTTCGGGGAAATGCCCTCCTTGCCCTGGATCTTAGCCTTCACGTTGTCGATCGTGTCCGAGGAGTCGACCTCCAAGGTGAACTGTGCTTTGACCGCAGGGGGAGGGGGGGCTCCGGCGGAGGGGGGCTCGGGCGGGAGGCCGCAGGGGGAGGGGGGCTCGGGCGGGAGGCCGCAGGGGGAGGGGGGGCTCCGGCGGAGGGGGGCGGAGGCCGCAGGGGGAGGGGGGCTCGGGCGGGAGGCCGCAGGGGGAGGGGGGCTCCGGCGGAGGGGGGCGGAGGCCGCAGGGGGAGGGGGGGCTCCGGCGGAAGGGGGCTCGGGCGGGAGGCCGCAGGGGGAGGGGGGCTCTGGCGGGAGGCCGCAGGGGGAGGGGGGGCTCCGGCGGAGGGGGGCGGAGGCCGCAGGGGGAGGGGGGCTCGGGCGGGAGGCCGCAGGGGGAGGGGGGCTCCGGCGGAGGGGGGCGGAGGCCGCAGGGGGAGGGGGGGCTCCGGCGGAAGGGGGCTCGGGCGGGAGGCCGCAGGGGGAGGGGGGCTCTGGCGGGAGGCCGCAGGGGGAGGGGGGGCTCCGGCGGAGGGGGGCTCGGGCGGGAGGGGCGTGGGGGGGCTAGGGCGGAGAGGGGGCCGCAGGGGGAGGGGGCTCGGGCGGGGGCTCGGGCTCGGGCGGGAGGGCTCGGGCGGGAGGGGGGGCTCGGGCGGAGAGGGGCTCGGGCGGGCGGGGGCCGCAGTGGGGAGTATAACGGGATCAGCGACTGATTGGAGACCGAAGTAAATTCGGTCGCAAAAACAGCGACCGATTGGAGACCGAACTAAATTAGGTCGCCAAAACGGTCTCAGATATGCGACCGATTTTTTCGGTCGCCGAATTGGTCTCTATTTGGGACCGACTAGCGACCGATTTAATCGGTCTCTAAGTCGGTCGCTATAGCCACTTTTTCTTGTAGTGTACGTAGTTTGAAACCTATAATCATATCGTATCATGCCATCGGAAAATCAATATCCCCCGAGTCAGATGACACTGCAAACACTGCTTACGATAACAGGCTGCCAGATGGTCATATGCGTCCCCTGAGTAGTTAGTCTAGCCAGCTAGAGAGAGGTTGGTTTGTTCTAGGCATTCGGGGGGCTGCTTCCCAGGCTGCGTTTGGCTGTGTTTTGCTTTTCCTTTTAGTTAGTTGTTTGCATAATGGTCTTCTTTGTTTGTGTTTGTTTCTCCTTCCAAACAAACAAACAAAGAAAAACGCTGAACATGGATGTTTAATAGCTCGTGAGAATCACATCGCACAGGCATAATGTTATCACTTCGTAAAGACGTCTGTGTCGCATGCTAGCCATACAACGTTCTGTTCAATAAAAAAAGAGAACACATACAACAGGTGAAGTTTTTTTTTTGATTGGATGTAATACTTTATTAAACTTGTATTATGTTAGGTTGATAACCCTCGACAATATATATATACATATGATTACAAAAATAACAAGTACAATGTTGATGATGTAACTTATCCGCACAAAGTGAAAACATAGGCGGAAGCAGAACCGAAGCAAAAGTTGAAGCCCATGAGTGAAAGCGTGGACGCACAGTAAGCTTTGGGGAACTAGACGCACTCGAGTGGAGTTGGCGGTAGGTTACGTGAGTCTACCCATTGATCCACCTTCCAAATTCGCAGGACTATGGTGATGGTCCTCAGAAGCCGTTGTCGAACTTGTCGACGTTTAAATACGAAATTTCATGACCTCTACGTAAAGTGTGACTACGCGGTCTTAATGCGATCCTCGTCATCGTCGTCGTCCGACAATCAAAGTGAGATGATGATCAGGAGAGAGAAGGGATAGAGACAGATAAGCAGAATAGGAGACTGTCTCAGTATGCTCTCCTCGTATGCTCTCTCTCTCTCATGCACAGTGTGGAAGCCGCCGTACGTACTCCAATCCCCTCTCACACGCTCTCTTCCTGCTTTCTTGCTGACATATATAATGCCCCCAATTTTCTTTTAACTAAACTCCTGGTCACCTACGTACGTACACACCTCTTGTATATGCATTCACACACACATGCACTCACCCACACCCTCCACACCACATATGCACTCGTGCACGCACACTTTTCCCACTTGCATGAAACAACCCCCCTCCCCCACCTTCACGTGGGCGGCTTCTTTGACGGTGGACAAGGGGTATACGTTGCAACGTGGAGGGGAATAGAAGGGAGAAGAAGAGGAGGAGAGGAGAGGAGATGAGTTTTAGCATTTACTGATCCATACTTCGGACTGTTCCCATTGATCGGACATTTACTGGTGACAATAAGAAGAAGGTGACTATTTGCTTAGTCAGTACCGATGCAACCGAAGAGAGAGATGCCTGCTACACCACATGCACCAGGCCCGTGGGAACACAATTAATCATCCTTAATCTTCGTTCAAGTCTTGATTTATCGCCAATTGCGTCAGCAATGAGATAATTATTCTCACTAACCTTATGTGACGTCACTAGAGCATTCACACAGGTGTTCCCATATAGTTGAGACTATGTATAGGACATACTTGCGGACTTGATTATTGTCACGAGATCGTACTATTCTATTTAGGTGTGATCTTCTCATGGCAGAGATAAAGATCGGATTGTTTTCATGTAATTAGCGAACGGAAAACAAACCCAAGCGATCAATGATACCGGGATAATTTTTTTTATTTATTTATGTTGCATTCTTTACTATCACGGCTTAAATTCTTACGTCTCATGTATCAAATTTTCTCAAATATGATGCGATTTGTCAGACTCAATGTGAGTAGGCAAATCATTTACATTATTCACTTAGCCCCACTTTAGTTCGGGATTATAGATAACCCGGCGAAAGTTAAATGAAATTATTTTATCCACTTTTATTCCTTTTATTTTGGTATGGCATATGTGGAGATGGAATATGTTAATTCAGATTAGCTCGGATTAGCGATCTCATTTAACCCGATCATCTAAATCTGATACTACCTAACTAAAATGAGTTAACTCTTGGCTAAAAAAGGATAACCCCGAGTTAACCTCAAAACAAAGCGCGGCTTAAAGACATGGCAAGACCAAATATCAAACATGGGCGTTTACTAGTCAGATCAATCATCATATCAAGACAAACATGAATTAAGATATCAAATCTTACTTTCTAAATTAAAAATAGACAACAAGATCTATATCATTCGGAGCATGTACAAACTTCTCATCATCCACTTGTCTTTTGGTCGGTTCCTAGTGTCTCATCCATGTCCATTCCCTCCTTATGCACCGCACATTTGACACCATCCGTACAAAAGTTCCCATGGAGACAATGTTAATTACCATTCCGCATAGAACTCATATGTGTAGTGGGTGATGATACATTAATCTGCACGCAGCAAACACTAAGTAAAAAGATAACCACATCAACACGTAAGGACATATCAAATCAGTCCCTTAAGGGAAGACATATGGGGAATATGTCTGGTGGCTTTCAATTGCAGGCTGGTCTTCAAATGGACTGTAATACCAGTCGCTTCATCCATGTTGACACCCACCTCCTTAATGTCATCTGGCAACTCCCAGTTAAAAGTAAAGAGGAGATTCACAAGTGCAAGCTCCACAGTCGTGATCCCAAACGATAATCCAGGGCATATCCTCCTGCCGGCACCAAACGGGATGAACTCAAAATGGTGCCCTCTAAAGTCGACGATGTTATCAACAAACCTTTCCGGGATGAACTTGTCTGGCTCCTCCCACCACTCTGGGTCCCGCGCTATGGCCCATGCATTCACAACCACTCTTGTCTTGGGGAGGATATTGTAACCATTGATGTTAACATGACCCATGGTCTCTCGAGGGATAAGGAGCGGAGCAACTGGGTGCAGCCTCAACGTCTCTTTCACCACCAATTTGAGGTAGCTGAGCTGAGATATATCGCTTTCTTCCACCTTACCCTTGTCTCCCACCACCCTTCTCACTTCATATTGTGCTTCCAACATGACGTCGGGATTCCTCATGAGCTCTGCCATTGCATACTCTAGGGTAGCAGAAGTTGTGTCCGTTCCAGCCCTGAAGATATTCTGTGTATTTACAAAGAAATTAAAGGAGAAGATGCATATATAGACAAGAGAGTATTGATGAAATTAAGGACAGAAATAAAGAGGTAAAGAAAGGGATCAAAACTGAATGGATTAATGGTTGTGCACCGTGAGTAATCCCTTCACATGATCCTTGGTTATATTGTTATCTTCTTTTTCAAGACGCAACAACACATCAACAACATCTTCTTCATTTCTTGTCGGACTTATTGTGGGGTCTTCGTGTGCTGCAATGACCTCCTCATAGAAAGTGTCGAGCTCTATAAAATTCTTCTCTAGCCTGGCTTGCAATCCCGTGAGTGTATCCACCCAGCCAGCCCATGGAAAGTAATCACGAGCAGAGAGTGCCACGAGCAACGCTTGGGATTCCAAGAAGATCTTGTGAAAACTATGATTGATCTGGCCTCCTCGCTCCTGGCTTCGAGGTATCTTCCCAGATGCAACTCTAGAAATGATACTGCTGGAAAGAGAGCGTAGTAATCTCGAGAGATCGATTGGTTCTGAGAGAGAAGATAGATATGAGATAGAGCTCATCATCCTCTCGACCTCTTCCTCCCTCACGGGCTGAAAACTTTCCACCATCTTGGGATTGAGGAGCTTAACTAGGCAAATCTTCCTAAGCTCTCTCCACGTCGCGGTGTAGGGCGAGAAGCCCACGTCTGAGAAATTGTAGGACAACCGCTTTGTGGAGGTCAGGGCGGGCCTGCTGCAAAACAGAAGGTCATGGGTTTTGAGGACTTTTTCTGCCATCTGAGCGGAGGAGATGACCACGGCTGGCACGCGACCGAGGCGGAGGTGCATGAGGGGGCCATACTTCTTGGAGAGTTGCCACAACGTTTGGTGGGGATGCTCACCCAGCTGGTGGAGGTTGCCGATGATGGGGAGCCCTGGAGGGCCAGGTGGGAGCTTGGGCAGCGGCCCCTTTCTTCCCTTTCCAATCAGAATAAGCAACAGAGGAAGAAGTGGGAGGAGGAGGAGGAGTTCACTAGGTATAGCCATGAGAGAGAGAGAGAGAGAGAGAGAGAGAGAGAGAGAGAGAGAGGCGTTGTTGGCATTCTCCAAGGTATTGGTATCGGAAGGGTGCTTGATATAAATGCCTATCTCGCGATGGCAAAATCTCTTAGCCCCACTTTGTGTGAGGATTAAAGTTAGGCCAGAATAAAATAAATAGATTAAGTTAATTTAGAGTTATTCCTATTTACATTGTTTGCAATTGAGTTAAGTGAGTGGATTAATCTGGTACATAGTAATTGTGATTTGGTAAAAAAATGAGTTTAGTATGGGGTTTTATGTAAAATGTCCAAAATAATCCCATTTGGTGTCTGTGTGTGTGAGAGAGAGAGATAGAGGGGAGAGAGAGAGAGAGAGAGGGACATGGTCTGCAGGTGAGGGAGAGGGGACAGTGCAGGTGGGGGGAGGGGTCCAGGCCAGAGGGGGAGGTCTAGAAGGGGAAGAGGGTAGGGATGGCGACCGGGGGGGCGGAGAGAAGTCAGTGGTTGAGGGGGAAGGGGGCAGCGCTGACATGAGAGGGGGTCAGAAGCGTAGGAGGGGGAGGGACAACGTAGGCTGCGGATTGTACAGCATCAGAGGGGGAGGTCTGGAAGGGGGAATGGGGCCGCGACGGCGATAGAGGGGGAGGGGGAGCTCTGCAGGTGAGGGGGACAGCACCAGCGTGGGAAAGGGGGAAGTGCCGGAGGGGGAGGGCCGGGGACAACACCGGTGGGTAAGGGGGGGGGGGGAATCAGCAGGTGAGGGGGAGGGGGCAATGCCCAACGTGGGAGGGGCATAGAAGCGCCAGAGGCGGAGGGGGCAACGCTAGTGGGTGTGGGGGGGGGGGGGTCGGCAGGTGATGGGGAGGGGCAGCGTCGGAGTCTTGGGAGGGGGAGGCAAAAGCACCTGAGGGGGAGGGGACAATGTTGGTTGGTGAGAGGGAGGGGGAGATTGGCAAGTGAGGGGGAGGGGACAGTGACGTTGGGTGAGGGGGAGGGGAGATCGGCTGGTGAGGGGGTGGGGGCAACGCCGAGGTGAGAGGGGAAGGGGGAAGCACCGGAGGGGGAGGTCATCTCCCCCTAAGTTGCACAATATGATTTTACGTAGCGGTAAGATGACTAATATATTAATTTTTCAGTAGTGATTTTTTTTATAAATTCATATTTAATAATAATTTATTTGTAAATATCCCATCTTTATACTTAGATTGTGACTTCCGCATATTTGATGACTACTTGAGAAAATTAATTTGCATCTCCCGTCGGAACCTCTAGTTTATTGCCCTGTCTCTAACAACAAATTAAGTGTTTGCTGCTTACTTTTTGACGGGACTTATTTTACATATAGTCTCTGCTGCTATTAATCACGTCAACAGTACTAATGCATGTGTTAAAATAAGTTTAATGTGTTAGCACTTGTTATACAATGCTTTATAGTTAAAATATCACGTGTAAACATGTGCTAATGTGTTAAAGCATTTTAATTTATTAGTACTCATATTTTAGCGTTAACTGCCACTAATAATGGAGACTGCAGATCTTGTAAAGTTGCGTCGAAAAACAGAGTGGCATCTAACCGGAGTGCTAGTTACGTTCAGTTGTGCAGTGTCGTCCGCAGGAGGACGAAAGCTAGTCCAGAGAATCTGCGAAGGTCGACACTGAAAAGATTATGATCATGCATTGTTTGCCGGATTGATTTGATATTTGAGATATATAGCATATTGAATCGTACTTGGCTGATATCACGATCAATCTATGATAAGATGTAGTATATTAGGGCGAGTTTCAACGACGACAGACTGAGCTTGTGTCGCACAAAGTGAAAAGATAGGTAGGTTACGTGAGTCTACTCACTGATCCACCCTCCAAACTAATAAGGCTATGGTGATGGTCCTCGGAAGCCGTTGTCAAACTTGCCGTCGTCGTCATCCGACGATCAATGTGAGATGACTAGGAGAGTGAAGGGGGTTAGAGTTGTAGAGAGATAAGAATAGGAGATTGTCTCACTATTCTCTCCTCATATTCTCTCTCTCATGTGGACACTGTGGAAGCCCCCGTACCCAAATCCCCTCTCACACGCTCTCTTCTTGCTTCTTGCTGACATATATAATGCCCCCAATTTTCTTTTAACTAAACTCCTCGTCACCTACGTACGTACACACCTCTTGTATATGCATACACACACACGTGCACTCACCCACACCCTCCACACCACATATGCACTCACGCACGCACCAGTACCACTCGTGCACACACACGTTTCCCACTTGCATGAAACAAACCCCCGTCCGGGCCTCCCCAACCTTCACCGGCCCCTCTATTTACAGTAGATGGAGAGGGAGGAGCAGAAGCCACGTGGGGGAGGGGTGCTTTGACGGTGGACAAGGGGCCGCTGCAACGAAGAAGAGGAGGAGGAGAGTAGAATGGCTGGCGGCTGGGTAGAATTGCTGTGAAAATAAAAAAGATAAATACTGTGAAAATAACTGTCTTATTTCAACAATTGTAGAATTGCCATCTTTATTTAGTTATTATTATAAATAACTCTCTTAGATGAATATTAATAAAAAAATACTCTCATGGTTAGTTCATGCAACTTCTAAAGGGTATTTTAAAAAAAGATAAGTGTGAAAATAACTATCCCATCTCAACAATCGTAGAATTGTCATCTTAATTTATTTAGTTATTATTATAAATAACTCTCTTGGATGAATATTAATAAAAAATTACTCTTGAGAGAGAGAGAGGGAGAGAGAGAGAGAGAGAGAGAGAGATTGAGGATATTTTATTTTTTTATAAATTTGGTATAGGGTTAAATAAGAGATTTTCAATGTCACGTTAATGACAAATGATTTTAAGAGATTTATTTGCAAGTTTTGCTACATAACAAGGTTACTTATAATAATAGTTAAATAAAGATGAGAATTCTGAAACTGTTGAAATCAAAGGGTTAGTTTTTGTAATTATCCCAAAAAAGACTTGATTTGCTAAACTGAGTTAAGTTTGGTATATAATTTTGCCTAAGTCTTTATTGTGCATGATTGAAGGTTGTGATGTCAATCTAAAATGGTGTTAATTGGGTTAGTTTGATCTGCCCAAGTTATGATCGTTTACAATACTACAACCGTGGGAAAAGAATATGGAGAAGCGCGTGTGGTCCTGTGCGGGGCTCCTTATCAATTCTATCTTCTGTGATGTCTGTCCGATGTTACATCTATAAAAAGATTATAAAAAGTGAATTTTGGGCAACAATAGCAAACTCAACGGATTATGAATTAATTATGAGATTATTAATCATTAAAATCTCTAAAAAATTATAATCTCATTCTAACGTGCAAAGATGCCTACGCTTCCATGCGAGAGAGATTTGGGGGAGAGAATAAAGACTCAAAATTGAGAGTGAGGTTCAAAATCTTCAAAAAATTACCTCTCTAAGTGATTCAAATGAAAATGGTGGGAAATGACTCCAAAGAATATTAAATGCTTATCCTTGTGATCATAAAAGGTAATTAAGTGTAGTAGTATAAATTGCATATTCATAATTCAAGTTGTCATGACACCCAAATGAGATTTTGATTTATAGTATCACCGTATCCAAAAGTTATATTTTTTGACATAATAAATATTTTGAGATTTTTCATAATCCAGTAAATCCAATTGAGTTCCCAAATGGCCCTCGATTTCTATATTCGTTCCTGATTGTACAGATTCTTCCTCTATTATAATTACCATTACAATCTCTCCTATGAATTTGGAGAAGTCACGGAAGGAGTCAGCACCCATTTCCAAAGTGTTGGGAGACGTTAACACATCTTAATGCTCTCTCTCTCTCTCTCTCTCTCTCTCTCTCTCTCTCTCTCTCTCTCTCTCTCTCTCTCTCTCTCTCTCTCCCTCATATATATATATATATACACACACACTTAAAATGAAAAAGAACAACCATTGCAGACCTTTTATTTGTAAATTATTTAGCTGAAGTTTTCTCTAATTTTCTCTATCTGTTCGTTCTATTATCATAGCTTTGTAGTCAGTTTACAATAACATTGTTACGTGTAGTTTGATACCTATAACCACATTTGTTGACACACGTTCTGAATGTTGAGGTTCATTAGTTCATTTTTTTCCACTACTCCATCAAAATTTTATCATCATATACGAATTATATAATTATATAAAACAATATAAAACGCTCGACAGAAAATTAAAGGGGACGTGTCTTTGTAGTTTTTTTTTTAGAATCAAGATAGTTCATTCATTTCATAATAGAAACATAATACAAGGAGTACATATAGACCAAACCACAACAAAACAACTAACACTGGCCCTTGCCGACAACCACAACATAAGATGAAAAACAAGAAGCACATCAACTGTTACCAGAGGGCAGGGAACTCATGTAGACGGCGAAGAGGCAGTTGTCGATCCGAAGGCGACTGATATCATCCTCGAGGAGCGCAAGGCTACCGAACCGCGTAAGCGAATAGCGGTGTGTAAAAGACACTCGGGATACAAGCATCCATAGAGGTGCTTGGGGATAAGCGCAGAATCTTCGAGCTCTGGATGAACCAAGGGGAGAATACGCGTCACTTGCAAATGCGACCAACTGATCTCTTCTTCGTCCGGGGGAACCGCGCAGCGCCGAAGGGCCCGAGGGAGACAAAAGGGGTTTGAGGACTGACACAGAGGGGGGGTGGAGGGGCGGAGGAGGAAGGGGCGCCGGAGGAAGAGGATGGGGGAGGGCGGGGGGAGGGCGAATGGGATGGGGGCAGGAGGGGGGGGGGCAGGGGGGAACAGTAGACCAGGGGATCCGGGGGCGGGGGACAGAGGGACCGCCGGGGGGAGAGCAGCGCAGGAGGGGGGCGGAGAAAAGAGGCGGGAGGGGGAGGGAGGGAGGACGCCGGAGGGGCGGGGGTGGAGGGCGGGGGAATGGGGGGAGGGGGCGAAAGACGACGGGAGCGGCGCAGGAGGGGGGGGGAGCAGCGCGGGAGGGGGGGCAGAGAGAAGGGCGAAAGAAGGAGGGGGGGAGAGGCCGGAGGGGGAGAGACCCGGGAGAGGGGGGCGGAGGTCGATTGGGGATGGAAGGGGGAGAGCGGGGAAACGAAGAGGGGCGGGGGGACGTCGGAGAAGGGAGGAGGGGCCGGAGCAAGGGTGGGCAAGGGAACAACGTGGGGGAAGAAGGGGGAGAAGGAGAGGGAGGGCTCCAGAGGAGATCGGAGGTACTCTGATCTCCCTGACTATTCCAGGAAGGGGTTAGAAAACCCCCCTGACAAAACCTAGGGAGCGACCTGACGATGAGCTTCCAAAAGAGGAGAAGGAGAGAGAGGGGGGGAGTTCCCTAAATCGGATGCGACGGCTCGGCGCGCAGCAGAGCCTCACCCCCCTGTGATGTAACCACCCGTGTCTTTGTAGTTAACCACTCGTGAGCACACTTCAGTCATGATCTCAACCGGTAGTCAGGACTAGACCTTCTTTGGTGTTCACTAATTATATATTAATTAGTTCTCGCCCAGTCGTTTATTGTAATTAAGTACCATATATATATATACTAGACCTTCTTGGGAAAGGAATATGCACGGAGACGTACGTGTGGCGCATGCAGATCATGATCGGTGTTGTGCGTGCCTTGTTGATCCCGTTCGATCAGATTGGCTTGGTCGGTATTTGATGCAACAGGTGAGAGAGATGCATATGCTACACCCCACCACGCCCGTGGGAACACAATTAATTAATCATCGTTAATCTTCATTCAGGTCTTGATTTATCGCCATTACTTGCGTCACCGATGAGATAATTTTCAATAACCTCGATCATGTGACGTCACTAGAGCATTCGCACAAGTGGTCCCACAGTTGAGACTATATATATTGATCAGGCTCAAATGGCTTGGTCGGTACTGATCCAACAGAAGAGATGGTTGCACCATGCATGCACCAGCTGGACCGTGGGAGCACAATCATCCTTAATTCGATCTCATTCAGGTCTTTACCGCCGATTGCGTCACCGATGAGATAATCCCACAAAAGGCTAGCTGACGCAACATGGTACCGATATCAGTGCTGTGGTGACACCGCGTGGAGTATATATTCACGGTGTACTCTCATTCTTATGCTTGGGTTACGTACTTGCGGGGTTTATTGTATCAAATCAATCTCTTAAGGAAATAAGGAAATACAATACAAATCTGATTACTCAGAGCATCTAATGCCAGTCGCTTCATCCATGTCGATACCCACCTCCTTAAACTCGTCCGACAACTCTCATTTAAAAGCATTGAGGACATTCGCAAGTGCAAGCTCCACGGTCATGATCCCGAACGATAATCTAGAGTAGCGGAAGTTGTGTCCGTTCCGGCGACGAAGATATTCTGTGTTAGAAAGAAAATTAAAGGCTAACGTGCATATATAGACAAGAGAGTGTTGAAGAAATTAAGGACAGAAATAAAGAGGTAAATTAAGAAAGGGATCAAACTGGCAAGGATTAATTAATGGTTGTGCACCATGAGTAGTCCCTTCACATGATTCTTGGTTAGACTGTCTTCTTTCTCGAGACGCAACAACACATCAATGATGTCTTCTTCATTTCTTGTCGGACTTGTGGGGTCTTCTTGTGCTGCAATGACCTCCTCGTGGAAAGTGTCGAGCTCTGTAAAATTATTCTCTAACCTGACTTGCAATCCCGTGAGTGTATCTACCCATCCAGCCCATGGAAAGTAATCGCGGGCAAAGAGTGCCACGAACAACGCTTGAGATTCTGAGAAGATCTTGTGAAAACTATGATTGATCTGGTCTCCTCGCTCCTGGCTTCGAGGTATCTTCCCGGACGCAACTCTACAAATGACACTGCTGGAAAGGGAGCGTAGTAAGCTCGAGAGATTGATTGGTTTTGAGAGAGAAGACAGATTTGAGATAGAGTTCATCATACTCTCGACCTCTTCCTCCCTCACAGGTCGAAAACTTTGCATCATCTTGGGATTGAGGAGCTTAACTAGGCAAATCTTCCTGAGCTCTTCACATCGCGGTGTAGGGCGAGAAACCCACATCTGAGAAATTGTAGGACAGCCGCTTCATGGAGGTCAGGGCGGGTCTGCTGCAGAACAGAAGGTCATGAATTTTGAGGATTTTTTCTGCCATCTGGGAAGAGGAGATGACCACGGCTGGCACACGGCCGAGGCGGAGTTGTATGAGGGGGCCATACTTCTTGGAGAGTTGCCACAATATTTGGTGAGGATGCTCACCGAGCTGGTGGAAGTTGCCGATGATGGGGAGCCGTGGAGGACTAGGTGGGAGCTTGGGTCCCGGCCCCTTTCTTTCCTTTCCAATCAGAATAAGCAACAGAGGAAGATATAAAAGGAGTTCACTAGGTATAGTAGAGAGAGAGAGAGAGAGGTCTTGAGATCGTATGGGTGATGGATATAAATGTCTTTCCCGCGGTAACAAATCTATTATAGCGAAGGAGGACAGACGCGATCATTCTCAGGACATCATGCAACCTCTAAAGAGTATTTCAAAAATCAAAAAGATAAATACTGTGAAAATAACCCAAGCAAACACTTTGAAAGGTAACAGTTGATGTTGACGTGCATGTGACCCCGGGGTCTTCCTTTCACCGCCACCGATTTGAGATAGCTGAGTTGAGATTTAATTACAACTAATTAATTCCTTGCACCTTCCCCTCGTTCTCCCGCTTCCCCGGCCTATGATCACTTCTACTTGTGCATGCGGCATTGCGTTGGCTTGACGTACGTATAATTAATGTTGCCTTCTACTTATTTTACATTATTACAGTTAGTTTGAGATGTTAATCTAAAATGGTGTTCACTAATTATCACTTAGTTCTCGCCAATTTATGG
Source organism: Amorphophallus konjac (assembly GCA_022559845.1). Classification (NCBI taxonomy): domain Eukaryota; kingdom Viridiplantae; phylum Streptophyta; class Magnoliopsida; order Alismatales; family Araceae; genus Amorphophallus; species Amorphophallus konjac. The sequence goes on along the minus strand of JAHNEJ010002567.1, from coordinate 12,508 downwards.
TTAATTAATTGCCATACTCGACTAGACCTTGGGAAAGGAGTACATATGGAGACGTGTGGCGCATGCCGAAAGACGTGTTGTGCATGCCTTGTTGATCCCGTTCGAGCAGCTGGCTACATTTCTTAACATTCTCTAAAATAATTAATTAAGACCCGTCACAGCATTTGTTGTCAATAAATTAAGGGATTGTATATCCCAAGCACGATAATTAACCTTCTAGTGCAGGGATTAATGAGTCTTGGAACAAACTTAATTATATTGGAGTTTAACCCCCCCTTTTTTTAAAGAAAAAATTAGAATGAAAACAAAGTGAGGTATATAATAATAAGGAACCCTGACCTTTCGGACTGTGGACATTTACTGGTGACAATAAGAAGAAGGTGAGTTTTTAGCACGTGGTCCGACCTCAAAAGATGGACCAGGACTGAATACGCCAAGAGGCCAGCACCAACACAATTAGAGCCAGGGCCACTTTGATAACGGGTTAGATTAGGGGCGGGTGACTTACCCGGGTTAGCCCACCCCACTCCTAACCCAACCCGTTACCAAAGTGGCCTTAATTCAGGTGGAGTAACTCATTTCACTTATTTAAGTGGAATGAGCGTTAATCCACTTTAATCTTATCCGACCTGGGTTAAGAAAAAAATATCAAACAGAGAATAAATCACCCGACCCCAGTTAACCCATCTTAACCCACCTTAACCCATTACCAAAGTAACCAAAAGAAGAGATGGTTGCACCAATGAGATAATTTTCACTAACCTCATATGTGACAAGTACTAGAGCATTCACACAAGTGGTCCCATGTAGTTGAGACTATATGGGCGTGTTTGACAATCGGGTGGTCGGCCGATTAGCCGACACCGGTTAACCGGTGGACCCCACCTCGGTTGGCCCTCCCCCTCACACAATAGCATTACCCGACCCCGGTTGCCTTAATCGACCCGGAAGGGTCGATTACGGCACCCCCCCTTATAGGACTGATAGTAGTACAGATGGGGTGGGCCAATCCGACATAAGGCTGATGCAACATGGTACTGATATCAGTCCTGGTGTGACATCGCGTGCAGTATTGATGGTGCATGTACTGATACCAGTCCTGGTGCAACATTCACTTTTGAAAAAATAGACAACAACGTCTATATCATTAGGAGCATGCGCAAACTTATCATCTTCCACCCGCATGAAAGTTTCCGTAGAGATAATGTTATATTAATCTACACGCTGCAAAGTCTAAAGAAAACCACGAAGACATCGACGCGTACGGACAAACCAAATCAGTCTCTTAAGGAAAGACAATGCATACCTGATTGATTACTCAGAGCAGCTCACCTCGTCTCTGGTGGCTTTCAATTGTGGACTGGTCTTCAAATACACTGCAATACTAGTAGTTGTGCAGACGTGCATGTGGCATAGAAAGAGGTGTTGTGCCTTGTTGATCCGGTTCGAGCAGGTTACATTCCTTATCATTCTCTAATAAATAATTAAGGGATATATTGAGTATCTGATGGACGATAATTAAGGGATTTCACATCAGAAATGAGTCTTGGAAACACTACCAAAAAAAAGCGGCATTTCAGACGGACAATATCCGTCTGAAATTCGTCTAAAAATCCGTCACAAACAACGTCTGTGACGGATCTCTGACTGCTCTCAGACGGATACCGTCCGTTTGAAATTCTTAGTCAAAAATCTGTGACAGTTCCATTGACCGTCTGAAATTCCGTCTGAAAAACAGACAGAATTTATCCGTCACAAATTCCGTCTGAATCGCATATCAGACATTTATTTTCCGTCTGAAACTTCCATCGGAATTTCACACGAAATTTACGACTAATATCATATCCGTCGCAAATATGCTCTAAAAATTTGTGACGGATATAGTATCCGTGGTAAATACCGTCGGCAATTTGTATACATCGTTTGAAAAGTCATCTGAAATCGGTTGGTATTTCACACGGATATTACGACGGATATATCCGTGGGAAATTCCATCTGAAATATTAAATTTTTTTAAACTTGATAATTTATTTAAAAAACCTGCTGATAAAATAAAAACACACCACCAATAAAAAACTCAACATCAACGTACTGACTGTTCAAATAAATAAACACCACCGAAAAAAAAAACTCAACATCAACGTACCATGTTGTTGTTCAAATAAATATACACCACCGAAAAAAAATTCAACACCATGCTGATCAAATAAATACCACAATAAAAACACATAATCCCTTTGAATATCATCAAACATCAAGAAATATCTGGTACATCGTCTATATCCTCATCGTCCATATCCTCACTGCCCTGCTCATCTCCTCTGTCGCCACTCGCAGAAGGATCCCCCTACATCAAAATAATAATTAATAATAACATTCATTCATAGATAAAAAAAATTAGTGCGAGGAAATTAGCATAAATTGAAATCAAACATATCGAATTGATAACTGCAGATTTTATATATCAACAACTATCTTGAAACAGTATTTAAATTCAGTATATTTTTAAAAAGAACTTTTGAGCGCCGAGTTCAAACCGGACATCCGATTTGCATTCCGTCAGTTCTGACAAGTCACTTTCATCTCCCCGGTCGTGTTGGAACGATCGGCACGGCCATCCGACTGTTATTTCTAATTTTAGACCCCCAGACCCGACCTGGCAGTTTACTTAAACTAAGTGTATTTTAAAAATGAACTTTGAGCGCCGAGCTCAAACCGGACAAGCGATTTGGATCCCGTCAGTTCTGACAAGTCACTTTCATCTCCCGGGTCGTGTTGGAACGATCGGCACGGACATCCGACTGTTATTTCTAATTTTAGACCCCCAAACCCGACCTGGCAGTTTACTTAAACTAAGTGTATTTTAAAAATGAACTTTGAGCGCCGAGCTCAAACCGGACATCCTATTTGGATCCCGTCAGTTCTGACAAGTCACTTTCATCTCCGCGGTCGTGGTGGAACGACCGGCACGGACATCCGACTGGTATTTCTAATTTTAGACCCCCAGACCCGACCTGACAGTTTACTTAAACTAAGTGTATTTTAAAAATGAACTTTGAGCGCCGAGCTCAAACCGGACATCCGATTTGGATCCCGTCAGTTCTGACAAGTCACTTTCATCTCCCCGGTCGTGTTGGAACAATCGGCACGGACATTCGACTGTTATTTCTAATTTTAGACCCACAGACCCGACTTGGCAGTTTACTTAAACTAAGTGTATTTTAAAAATGAACTTTGAGCGCCGAACTCAAACCGGACATCCGATTTGGATCCCGTCAGTTCTGACAAATCACTTTCATCTCCCCGGTCGTGTTGGAATGACCGGCACGGCCATCCGACTGTTATTTCTAGTTTTAGACCCCCAGACCCGACCTGGCAGTTTACTTAAACTAAGTGTATTTTAAAAATGAACTTTGAGCGCAGAGCTCAAACCGGACATCCGATGTGGATCCCGTCAGTTCTGACAAGTCACTTTCATCTCCCCGGTCGTGGTGGAACGACCTGCACGGCCATCCGACTGGTATTTCTAATTTTAGACCCCCAGACCCGACCTGGCAGTTTACTTAAACTAAGTGTATTTTAAAAATGAACTTTGAGCGCCGAGCTCAAACCGGACATCCGATTTGGATCTCGTCAGTTCTGACAAGTCACTTTCATCTCCCCGGTCGTGGTGGAACGACCGGCACGGCCATCCGACTGTTATTTCTAATTTTAGACCCCCAGACCCGACCTAGCAGTTTACTTAAACTAAGTGTATTTTAAAAATGAACTTTGAGCGCCGAGCTCAAACCGGACATCAGATTTGGATCCCGTCAGTTCTGAAAGTCACTTTCATCTCCCCGGTCGTGGTGGAATGACCGGCATGGCCATCCGACTGTTATTTCAAATTTTAGACCCCCAGACCCGACCTGGCAGTTTACTTAAACTAAGTGTATTTTAAAAATGAACTTTGAGCGTCGAGCTCAAACCGGACATCCGATTTGGATCTCGTCAGTTCTGACAAGTCACTTTCATCTCCCCGGTCGTGTTGGAACGATCGGTACGGACATCCGACTGTTATTTCTAATTTTAGACCCCCAGACCCGACCTGGCAGTTTACTTAAACTAAGTGTATTTTAAAAATGAACTTTTAGCGCCGAGCTCAAACCGGATATCCAATGTGGATCCCGTCAGTTCTGACAAGTCACTTTCATCTCCCCGGTCGAGTTGGAATGATCGGCACGGACATCCGACTGTTATTTCTAATTTTAGACCCCCAGACCCGACCTGGCAGTTTACTTAAACTAAGTGTATTTTAAAAATGAACTTTGAGCGCCGAGCTCAAACCGGACATCCGATTTGGATCCCGTCAGTTCTGACAAGTCACTTTCATCTCCCCGGTCGTGTTGGAATGATCGACATGGACATCCGACTGTTATTTCTAATTTTAGACCCCCAGACCCGACCTGGCAGTTTACTTAAACTAAGTGTATTTTAAAAATGAACTTTGAGCGCCGAGCTCAAACCGGACATCCGATTTGGATCCCGTCAGTTCTGACAAGTCACTTTCATCTCTCCGGTCGTGGTGGAACGACCGGCACGGCCATCCGACTGGTATTTCTAATTTTAGACCCCCAGACCCGACCTGGCAGTTTACTTAAACTAAGTGTATTTTAAAAATGAACTTTGAGCGCCGAGCTCAAACCGGACATCCGATTTGGATCCCGTCAGTTCTGACAAATCACTTTCATCTCCCCGGTCGTGTTGGAATGATCGGCACGGCCATCCGACTATTATTTCTAATTTTAGACCCCCAGACCCGACCTGGCAGTTTACTTAAACTAAGTGTATTTTAAAAATGAACTTTGAGCGCCGAGCTCAAACCGGACATCCGATTTGGATCCCGTCAGTTCTGACAAGTCACTTTCATCTCCGCGGTCGTGGTGGAACGATCGGCACGGCCATCCGACTGGTATTTCTAATTTTAGACCCCCAGACCCGCCCTGGCAGTTTACTTAAACTAAGTGTATTTTAAAAATGAACTTTGAGCGCCGAGCTCAAACCGGACATCCGATTTGGATCCCGTCAGTTCTGACAAGTCACTTTCATCTCCCCGGTCGTGGTGGAACGACCGACATGGACATCCGACTGTTATTTCTAATTTTAGACCCCCAGACCCGACCTGATAGTTTACTTAAACTAGGTGTATTTAAAAAATGAACTTTGAGCGCCGACCTCAAACCGGACATCCGATTTGGATCCCGTCAGTTCTGACAAGTCACTTTCATCTCCCCAGTCGTGGTGGAAGGATCGGCACGGACATTCGACTGTTATTTCTAATTTTAGACCCCCAGACCCGACCTGGTAGTTTACTTAAACTAAGTGTATTTTAAAAATGAATTTTGAGCGCCGAGCTCAAACCGGACATCCTATTTGGATCCCGTCAGTTCTGACAGGTCACTTTCATCTCCCCGGTCGTGGTGGAACGACCGGCACGGCCATCCGACTGGTATTTCTAATTTTAGACCCCAGACCCGACCTGGCAGTTTACTTAAACTAAGTGTATTTTAAAAATGAACTTTGAGTGCCGAGCTCAAACCGGACATCCGATTTGGATCTCGTCAGTTCTGACAAGTCACTTTCATCTCCCCGGTCGTGGTGGAACGACCGGCACGGCCATCCGACTGTTATTTCTAATTTTAGACCCCCGGACCCGACCTGGCAGTTTACTTAAACTAAGTGTATTTTAAAAATGAACTTTGAGCGCCGAGCTCAAACCGGACATCCGATTTGGATCCCGTCAGTTCTGACAAGTCACTTTCATCTCCCCAGTCGTGGTGGAAGGATCGGCACGGACATCCGACTGTTATTTCTAATTTTAGACCCCCAGACCCGACCTGGTAGTTTACTTAAACTAAGTGTATTTTAAAAATGAATTTTGAGCGCCGAGCTCAAACCGGACATCCTATTTGGATCCCGTCAGTTCTGACAAGTCACTTTCATATCCCCGGTCGTGGTGGAATGATCGGCACGGACATCCGACTGTTATTTCTAATTTTAGACCCCCAGACCCGACTTGGCAGTTTACTTAAACTAAGTGTATTTTAAAAATGAACTTTGAGCGCCGAGCTCAAACCGGACATCCGATTTGGATCCCGTCAGTTCTGACAAATCACTTTCATCTCCCCGGTCGTGTTGGAATGATCGGCACGGCCATCCGACTGTTATTTCTAATTTTAGACCCCCAGACCCGACCTGTCAGTTTACTTAAACTAAGTGTATCTTAAAAATGAACTTTGAGCGCAGAGCTCAAACCGGATATCCGATTTGGATCCCGTCAGTTCTGACAAGTCACTTTCATCTCCCCGGTCGTGGTGGAACGACCTGCACGGCCATCCGACTGGTATTTCTAATTTTAGACCCCCAGACCCGACCTGGCAGTTTACTTAAACTAAGTGTATTTTAAAAATGAACTTTGAGTGCCGAGCTTAAACCGGACATCCGATTTGGATCTCGTCAGTTCTGACAAGTCACTTTCATCTCCCCGGTCGTGGTGGAACGACCGGCACGGCCATCCGACTGTTATTTCTAATTTTAGACCCCCAGACCCGACCTGGCAGTTTACTTAAACTAAGTGTATTTTAAAAATGAACTTTGAGCGCCGAGCTCAAACCGGACATCCGATTTGGATCCCGTCAGTTCTGACAAGTCACTTTCATCTCCCCAGTCGTGGTGGAAGGATCGGCATGGACATCCGACTGTTATTTCTAATTTTAGACCCCCAGACCCGACCTGGTAGTTTACTTAAACTAAGTGTATTTTAAAAATGAATTTTGAGCGCCGAGCTCAAACCGGACATCCTATTTGGATCCCGTCAGTTCTGACAAGTCACTTTCATCTCTCCGGTCGTGGTGGAACGACCGGCACGGCCATCCGACTGGTATTTCTAATTTTAGACCCCCAGACCCGACCTGGCAGTTTACTTAAACTAAGTGTATTTTAAAAATGAACTTTGAGCGCCGAGCTCAAACCGGACATGCGATTTGGATCCCGTCAGTTCTGACAAGTCACTTTCATCTCCCCAGTCGTGGTGGAACGACCGGCACGGACATCCGACTGTTATTTCTAATTTTAGACCCCCAGACCCGACCTGGCAGTTTACTTAAACTAAGTGTATTTTAAAAATGAACTTTGAGCGTCGAGCTCAAACCGGATATCCGATTTGGATTCCGTCAGTTCTGACAAGTCACTTTCATCTCTCCGGTCGTGGTGGAACGACCGGCACAGCCATCCGACTGGTATTTCTAATTTTAGACCCCCATACCCGACCTGGCAGTTTACTTAAACTAAGTGTATTTTAAAAATGAACTTTGAGCGCCGACCTCAAACCGGACATCCGATTTGGATCCCGTCAGTTCTGACAAGTCACTTTCATCTCCCCGGTCATGTTGGAATGATCGGCACGCCCATCCGAACGGTATTTCAAGTTTTAGACCCCCGGACCCCGGATTTTCTCAATTCTTCTAAAGTAAATGAGTTTTAAAATTAATACTAAAAATAATTAGGTAATTTCATCAAAATAAAAACATAATAAACACTCACCTGTGCGGCCTGTGCTGTGGTGATGGTGGATTGCTGAGGGACCATTCCCCTCTGGGAGAGGAGGCCACTGATTGCCTGCAAAACCACTGACACCTGGCTAGAGATCTCATGTTGGAAATGTTGCTGCTGCCGCTGCATATCAGAAATCTGCGATCGGACCATGTCCATCATGTCGCTGGCAGAAGCGCGGGGGTCAACGGAAGGCATAGTGAAGGCACTGGTATTGGTTTGGGCATAGCTAGAACTCGCACATGATGATATCACCGCGCTAGCGTCTAGGCTCTCCCCAAAATCATATAGTCGGCCTTTCTTCGGTACGCCAGCTGCTGCCAGCCACGCCACCGGATCGAACTCCGGCTGCCCAAACGTGTCTCCCTCCCCGTACTTCTCTGTCAATGCTTTGCTATATGTTTCCTACAAATTGAATAAAATAACTAGTCAGTTTCATATGAATTACATGCTGATTTAAATGAATGGTACAAGTTACATCTGTAGATAAACTTACCGATGTTGACTTAGCCGTCTCACTCACAAAGATATTAGTCCCCTTCCTTTTGTGTGTTCTGTCGATCACCTCGAGGAACGACGGAGGTCGATTAAGCTCCACAGTTTGTTATATAATTTATAGTAAAAAAGTCAAATATTGGGATAAATTGTAAGAAGAAAAATTGTTATATTACTTACCAATTTTTGTTTATGAGCCACAGAAGAGATGCACCCACTCGTATACAAATTTGAACCTGGTTTTGACGCCCTGTTTGCTTTGGCTTTTTCGGACTTTGCTATCCACTTGGGGTCGGCAAAATGGTCACAAGATATCTCCCAATCCTCCTGTCTCATCCATAGAGGGCGGTGCGCCTTCCACAATTGTCGATCTTCACTCCCCCCACAACATTTTTTAGCGTGTGCTCGGGCCTCATGTGTTTTCCTCGTGTAACTTGAGAGCATAGTAGACTCCCAGGCACGACGACATCTCGCCGCGTCATGTCCACATGTGAATCGAAAAGACCGCTGTAAATCAATTACTTTTCACACTTAGTATAAAGTTGTAAATTGAGTTTGAGAAATACTTGAATTAAATGACGTAATTACTTACTAAGAACATGTTGTACAATGAATCACGGACGGACATCGAAAAATCTTAGAAAGTGGATGCTGCCCCGGGCACATGTGCCAACATGAGTTCGATGGAATGATGGACAGCGGAGTGGGGTTCAACTTTCGTACTGCAATTGCAAATGTCAAAATATTCATATTAGACAGTTGAAGGCTAATTAATGTAATATAACCTAATATATTTACCCAGATATCCAACACGGGCGACGTCTATCATGGGCCATGCCTCCGTCGTGACAACTGCCGGCATCGTCAAGTGGCTGTCTGGTAGGGGTGGGCCCTGTACAAGGGGGCGGTGGTGGGAGAGCACTGGGACCTGCCACTGAGATAACATAATTACAGATCTTTGAAATTTCATAATTAATTTTCATAAGTAGAACAAATATTGAAGAATTTAAATTAAAATATACATACCTACAGCGGGAGGTGGTGGGGGTGGTGTCTGCACAACAGGGGGGAGGCCACTGAGACCTGCAAGAATTAATTTTCATAAGTAGAACAAATATTGAAGAATTTAAATTAAAATATACATACCTGCAGCGGGAAGTGGTGGGGGTGGTGTCTGCACAACAGGGGGGAGGCCACTGAGACCTGTAAGAATTAATTTTCATAAGTAGAACAAATATTGAAGAATTTAAATTAAAATATACATACCTGCAGAGGGAAGTGGTGGGGGTGGTGTCTGCACAACAGGGGGGAGGCCACTGAGACCTGCAAGAATTATTTTTCATAAGTAGAACAAATATTGAAGAATTTAAATTAAAATATACATACCTGCATCGGGAAGTGGTGGGGGTGGTGTCTGCACAACAGGGGGGAGGCCACTGAGACCTGCAAGAATTAATTTTCATAAGTAGAACAAATATTGAAGAATTTAAATTAAAATATACATACCTGCAGCGGGAAGTGGTGGGGGTGGTGTCTGCACAACAGGGGGGAGGCCACTGAGACCTGCAAGAATTAATTTTCATAAGTAGAACAAATATTGAAGAATTTAAATTAAAATATACATACCTGCAGCGGGAAGTGGTGGGGGTGGTGTCTGCACAACAGGGGGGAGGCCACTGAGACCTGCAAGAATTAATTTTCATAAGTAGAACAAATATTGAAGAATTTAAATTAAAATATACATACCTGCATCGGGAAGTGGTGGGGGTGGTGTCTGCACAACAGGGGGGAGGCCACTGAGACCTGCAAGAATTAATTTTCATAAGTAGAACAAATATTGAAGAATTTAAATTAAAATATACATACCTGCATCGGGAAGTGGTGGGGGTGGTGTCTGCACAATAGGGGGGAGGCCACTGAGACCTGCAAGAATTAATTTTCATAAGTAGAACAAATATTGAAGAATTTAAATTAAAATATCCATACCATAGTGACGTAGCTGACCGCGGCGCTGCAAGTGCTTGGCTACCCGCTGGGGGAATGGTCGCGGCGGGTCTTGCTGTTATTGAAATATATCAAGCGCCGTGACTTCCTCGAGACCCAGGCTCCTGACGAACGTGCCGCGTTGGATGCCCAGGCGGACGAGTATCTGCAAGCCTTAGAAACACGGCGAGGCGATAGGGAGCGCCATAGAGAGGCTTGGGAGGGGAGCGAGGGCAAGGTCCCGTCTTTGAAGAGCCGAATTATACAATTAGAGGGCTACCTTGCTGCAGCTAGGCTTGATCTCGCCATGAACGAGGAGGTGGCCGAGAGAGAGAGAGAAGCCTTCGGTGCTGCTCAAGCCGAGGTGGAGTCCATGGAGGCGGAGCTTACTCAGCTGGAGGAGCGGAGAGGGCGGCTCCGCGACCGGACGAACTTCCCTTGCGTAGGGATTCTGCCACTCGAAGACATCTTCAGGGGCCTTGACTAGGCGTGGCTCTCTTTATTTTTCCTTCTCTTTTTGTAACACAGGGGTATGCCCCGAAGTATATGTAGTCTGATCCTCTTTTGAATAGAGCAAAGCGTTTATGATTTTATGTGTTCTTTGTGTATGTGTTTGCCCCAGAGGGAGCTTTCTTACCCTTCTTTCTCTTCCGTGCATATTGTCTTCTTCTTCCTCTTCTCTTGCTCTTGTATCTTCCCCCCTTTTGCGTAGACCCATTGGCAGGGTATGAGTCTTTGCGGGGATTCGCTTTGGGAGGACCAGGCAGGGACCCATGTCAGGGTACAGGAGAGTGCTCGCCTTCCCAGGGGGAGGACGAGGGGACCACTCCACCATACCGAACGGGCAACCCCCTGGTTTTGCCGCAATATTGGAAGCGCGTGCTGGTCTCGAGCGAGGGGTACTTGGCCAGAGACCCTTTTCGCCGTTCAGAGGTGGCGGATAGAAAGGTCTGCTTAGTCAGTGACTCAGACGGAAGGTCCGGGCCAAAGGGGTACTCACCGCCCGGGGAGGACGGAGAGAAGAGTTTGTTTAGTCAATGACCCGGACGGGAGGTCCGAGCCAAAGGGGTACTCATCGCCCGGGGAGGACAGAGAGAAGAGTTTGTTTAGTCAATGACCCGGACAGGAGGTCCGAGCCAAAGGGGTACTCATCGCCCGGGGAGGACGGAGAGAAGAGTTTGTTTAGTCAATGACTCAGACGGGAGTGTAGACACGCCAAAATTGACGTTTTGTTGATCAAATCTCATGTTATTATATAAATGCCCCAAGTAGACTTCAATATTCCTATAACATGAAGTTTTTCTATTTTTGTGAGTTTTTCTGCATTTTTCCTGTATTTTTGTGATTCACGACTTGATTAAGGGCGTTAATTTTAAACGTAACGACCTATGGTAGGGCGTTTTCAAAGAAAGGACGACCGTATTTGAGGGCATGAATTCCTGGTGTTATCCCTTAATTTCTGGGATTATCTATTTTCAAAATAAAAGGCCTTTTATGAGTAACGCCTTCTCTCAGGGCGTGATTTTAATTAACGCCGTTATCTCGGGCGTGTTATTTGAGCTTTCAAACAAGGCAAGGTTTCGTTTCCAAAATTAAATCCAGGAAGAAACGCCCTTTCCTAGGTCGTGTTTCAAGAAGACGTCTTTGTGAAGGTCGTCAATTCATAAAAGACGCCCTGTATTAAGGCGTGTTTTAGTCCAGAGTCCTTCCTTTTTCAATCTTTCCCTCACAGTTCCCTGCTGTCTTTGGACTCTTGCTCGATCTTGATCCTTCCCTGGATGCCTCATTGCCTGTTCTTATCCTTCCTTGGTTTGATCACATCCGTTTGAGGCATTATAAATTAAAAAACTTGACCGATCGTGCAAAAAGGTTAAGCACCTTCAGTATTCGGCGGATTGAGCGCTCAGAAGTTTTTTCTTTCATCACGGGCAGAAGCTTTCTTCATCCCTTGCTGCCTCCCCTCTCTGCATCCCTTTGAGCTACATCCGGTGCTTCATCCATCACTATTCGGTTTCTTCCCTTTACTGTCGCCAGGGACAGCAGGGTTCTCATCTTTTCTTCTATTTTGTTTTTATTTTATTCATACCATCATCCCTCTGTCCTTTACATCTCTATTCCTTGTTCACGTTTTGTTGCATTTTTTATCATCAAACTCCCCTTCCCTTAAGTCTTCTTAAGGGGTTTTAAAAGAAAACAAAAAAGAAGGTGCGCATGTTGAGGTCTTTTCATTATTTTTATGTTAGTTTTTGACTGATACTACTGCACTTTGGCTGATCCCTTTTCTTTTACTTGTCTTTATTGTCTTTTTTTACAAGGTAATCAATCAAGAAAACCCACTTCGTCGGCCGGCCGATTGGAGTTGGAGGAAGAGATCCACATTTATCCCGCATCACATCTTTCACCAGGTACATGCGATCTTATTTTTTTTATTGAGGTAAAC